>JANHGN010018689.1:0-41823 GCA_024605025.1 Megaceryle maxima | reverse complement strand
CTGCTCAGCAATAACTAAACATTCCTGTGCTATCAACACTGCTTCCAGCACTAATCCAAACCATAGCCCTGTACTAGTGGCTGTGAGGGAAACCAGCTCTACCCCAGACAAAACTGGCACATTTTGGCAAACTAATATAAGGGCTTTGACAAAGTAAAACAGATGTGGGCTGAGAAGGAAAAAAATAGTGCTTAATGAACTGCAAAAGGAGAAACATTATATTCCACTTCTACCATCTTCAAATGAGGGGAAGAACCGCTTGGGCCAGCAATCAAAATTGGTGATTGCTTGTTCTGCTCGGGTCATAATTCTGATGACAGGCTAAGGCAGTGAGTGTAGATAAGAATTCTCTTTTAATAGGTGCCGTAAAGGTTTGGAAGTAGTATTGTAAAAATTTCTGTATGCTGTATAATGTATTGATTTTTGTAGTATACAGACAGTTCGGTTAGAAAAATATTACCAAATTACTTGTCATAAAGCAATAAGAGGTAATTCTGATAAGTCCTGAGAAAATGATTTATAAATATGCTGGTAGAAGATGACTTTAAAGTAACGATAGAGTTTTCTGAGCAATAATGGGCACACATTGGTAATAGTAGTACCACTAGCAAGCTGCCAGATGGGTGTGAGGGGCAGAGAAAGGTGAAATAACCCAACTTCTTTTCATTTGATTGAAAACTGCTTAAAACAGTCAGACTAAGCTGAGGACTACAATAATAGTGTTTTTAACAAGGGTGACGTCCAGTAGCAAGTCATTCTGAAATCTCAAGACTACTAAGCACCATTTTAGTGCTTAGTATTTATTCTCCTTTCTTCAGTCTTACAGTTGTTAAGTAGAGACTATTGACCAAGTGCAAGAAAACTGTATGAAAGTTCAGCATTTTAATTGACAAATGCCCTCTGAAGCTTGGTGATTTTTGTCAGCTATTAATTTTGAGTAGTTCTGATGTTTGTTGAAATGAGGTGGTGGAGAGGAGCATAGATTAGGGATACTAAATGCTAGTTCATTCTGAGGTATTGAAAGTGTGTTAGAATAAACTTTTCCTTTGTCTTTGCCTTTACAGAAAAAAAAAGAAATAAAAATGTTACAGAGTCAGTATTGGAACCATCCTTATGAGAATGCAATTTTTTCAATAAATACAGAAATCTAGAAGTTTTTACAATTACTGCCCTCTTGCAGGAAGAGATGCTTGGTGAAGTTCAAGGGAAAATGGGTGCAACAAGTGTGCCCTGCAGCAGATAACAGTAAGGTGAAAGGGAAATGAGAATAATAGTAGGACTCACAGAATTGGGTCTGAAGGCTGTGTTTTATGGGAGTATCATAAAGCTGGACAAGCTGAGAAAAACAGTGATAATCTAGTTAGTGTGACTCAAGTGAGGAGTACTCAGTCTCTTGGAATGAATATTGAAATATTTAAGGATTTTTACAAAAAAGCTCTTGTCAACATTTTGTCTGGGTTATTGGGGATACTCTGGGTTTGCCTTGATGATATAGGATTTAATGAAGAGAAGAAAATCACTTGATGTAGGGTGACAGTGTGTGTGGGGGGGGATCTTGTATAGCAGGTTGTGGGAGTAGTTGTAAATTTGAAGGCAATGTATACATTAGGCTAGTTTAAAGGCCAAAACTGAGTCTGTGTATCTTTGACTGACTGATTGTTTTGTTGTAAATGGTAAATGTTCCATGCAGTTCAGCTAATCTCATTCTTTTTCCATATAAAATATTGGGGTGGAAAAAAAAAAAAAGTTGTTTCTGACTTGAAAAGCCTTTTTAAAGTCTCCTGATTTCAAAATTCATAATAACATTATTTGGTGGCCCACAATTCCTGATGAAAGGAATAGATTTTCAGGGTCAGCATGTAGAAGGAATAATGAGGCCTGTGTTTACAGATGCTTGTTTAAATTGGAATAAATACTAGAATTGGTAGAAATCAGATGACAAACCTAGTACCTCCTGACTGTTATTCTCTCTCCCATAGCGTAAGGGTTGGGGGGGAGATAGATAGATAGATAGATAGATAGATGGATGGATGGATGGATGGATGGATGTATATATTCATTGGTTTTATTTTTGTGTTTCAGTATAATAAGAATGAATTGTACAAATGGAGAAGCTAGAGGCTACAGCTGATGGGTAGTTTATTCTTATACATTACAAGGACTGGAAGACCTGATGAAGCAAAGTATCCCTTGGGGAAACGAGCAGCAATTCTCAATTACTAGCTATTTGTGTGAAATAAATAAAATAAAAGAATTAAATCCAATCACACTTCCAGCTGTGAAGCACAGGCTTTTTTTCAGAAATTCAGTTTACTATAAAAGTCTTTTTTTTTTTTTTTTCAGACATTAGATCTTGCTAGCATTTGCTATAACTGTAGATTGCAGTCAGTTTTCAAAAAAAGGTCAGTTTAATATTTAATCTTGTGATCCTCAACCCTGTAATTCATGCATTGGAGCTGTTACTTACGAGGATGTATTAAAGAAAAACTAATTTGTTTTGTGAATTTGGACTTCTAAGGTATGTACTTACAGGGTACTGAAGGTGAAGGTCCTTTGCAAAATGCAAAAGTCAGTTGATACTAGCCACCACTTATCAAAAGGTTATTTAGTGCTATTGAATTGGACTGCCTATAAATCCTAAAGCTTAAAGAGGAGCATTAACTCTTCTATCTAGCATTAGTTTTTTGTAGTGTTCATGTCTTAAAAACAAGCCGTGAGTGGCATCTCCCTTTCCATTGACAAATACAGGAAGAGCAGAAAAATTGCACAGTGTGGAAGGGACATAAACACCTAAATGAATGGTTATTTATGGAAGCTAGGAAAAAAAACCAAAGCAAGCCCTAGCAACACTTTCCTAACTCATGTGAAATCTGCTAAACTGCCATATAAAAGGGTTTAAAGCAAAAAAACTCCTGTGTGTAGAGGTAATGCACATAAAACAAATACTCTGATGTAACAAATTGACTAAGAGGAGCTAAGCAGATGTTGGTAAGATACATACCACAAAGACATCAGCTGGAGAAGGACAAGATGTTACTTTTTTCCCCACTGCAGAAGTTGACTTTCATGTAGTACACAAGGTTTAGAAACACTAGTCTTTGAATCTCTGTGGAGAGAATTTTCTTACTGTTTGGAAACAGTATTAATTCCTGAATTAGCTGCAACTTTTAGGTATCTGGAATAGATGTTAATTTTGTGATATAAACTTGAAGCTTTTGTGAGTAATTCCAATTGCTAACATTATTGTCCACGAAATGCAGCTTGAGCTTGTGGTTGTTAAAATTGAATTACAGTCCCAACGGGCAGTTTGCCTGTGCAGTCTGACATAAATGATGTGGGCAGCTGTAATAAGAAGGTAGGCTATGATTGAAATATCTTTTTAATTGATTCTTAGCAGCTAGTAATCATGAAATGCATTTATCAGGGTTGGTTGTACTATTCAAAACATTCAGAAATATGACTCCAAATGCATTTTCCCTCAACTGCTATGGACGTATTTATATTAGCTTACAAACCTACATAATTATCCAGTTTTGTCTCTATATGGCAATATCCTTTGTTTTCTCCTTTGCTACACTGCCTTATGCACTGGGTATTAATATCTTTCTCAAGGGATGGATCCCCAGAATTGTCCAGCTTGAAGCAGTATTCTTTTCAAAACCGAGCATTATGAAACTGAAGGTTTGTTTTAGGTGTTCTTAAAAGTTTTAAAATAAGGAGGGGATGCTACTATGAAGGACATGGATTGCATAGTCTTATCCCTGCCACAAGACTGTAGATGCTATAGTAGGCTGTTTTAATAGGAGTTGAGATACCCAATATCCCATATTTTCATTCATTTCCTCCTGTAGCTCAACATTAAACTTTGAGAAAGCTGTATTTCCTTTTATTAGGAGTAGTTAATAGCACTCAACTAAATATATTAGACACAATAATACTGAGTAAAACTCTTAGATTTTGAGGGCTTTTCATGGAGGTAAATGTTAAGTAGCTGTAGGAATGCAGTAATGATGGGTACCAGGTGCTGACATGGTGGGATAGCACATTTAGAAATACACACCACCAAACAACAATAAGAATTGTTAAACAAAAATCTTTGTTACAGATTCTTCCTCTGATTTCTGCTGTGCACTCTAAGTCTCCTTTCATTAGAGCTAGATGCTGTTAATTAGTGCTTTTCTGCCCTTGGTGGGGAAGGGACTGACAGTAAGCTCTGTTCTGCCCTCTCTTCTCGCTGGTGTTCTGACTCGAAATGAAGCTTCTAGTAGAATTGACTTGTGCATATGGAGACCAGAGGATTGGGGAAGAAGCTCTGCTGAAATGAGGTGCCTGTAAGCTGCACTGATGGGGTAGCAGGAAAGAGTTTGAAGATTGCTATAGGAGAGGCACAGGTACCTCACCCTAATAAAATTAGGCCAATGAGAGTGTAGATCTCACCAACCTTTCTGGTTCTATGCTTTCAGAAAAAAAGCTATATTTGATGGGGGTATTATCATTGACATTATAATAATTATTATTGTTATCATTATTTATATGTTATCATTACTATTGTAGTTTGTGAAGCTCAGTTGTTACCTTTGTTACTGATGACAGAAGACTTTTGCAGAAAGTGCTGTTACAAGGAACAGCACTTGGATACAGTTCTAACCTGCATTTCCTGCCAACTATCAGGAAGTTAGTGGCTAATAGCAGCAATTATTAATGACATTCCCTTTGGATAGTATAACTTATTAAAGAGATACTTTCATTGGTAGTTGACTAGTTAGAAAGAATTGTGATACTTAGCATTTGCAGATAAAATCAGGAATAGCTTTTGCAGCAGGGGACGGTGATGGCCAGAGTAACTTTCTAGCTGAGACTTATTTGATTGACATGGTAAGTGCAGACAGCACAAATGCTAGTGAAACATCAGCCCTGCAGCCTGCTTGACCTAGGACACTCTGCCTGCACAAGAGTCCTCAGTATAGGGACAGGGGGAAGAGAGGATCCCCTCCAACTAAGAAGTGTTGGAGATGCTGCTGTGAAAAAGAATCTCATCATAACTTCCTAGCTTTGGACTACATACTGTCAGTTAAATGTTTGTACTCCAACTTCTGTCACGTGCAGTAGCAAACTGGCAGTGTAGTCTGGGCAGTCCTTACTTTAGGTCTGAAAGAGCTGTGCTGTGAACAAAACCCAGGGATTCGGTGTATTCTCAGCTGTGCTTTTAATGCTTTTTTAGTCTTGTCAAGTTTGTGGTCATTGTGTTTTCATACAATGTACATAACACAATACATATAGGATATATAACTACATATCATGTAGTGTAGTGCTTGCTCTTCTTCACTTGTGTTTCTGTGATATACATCTTCACGGAGGATGTGCTGTGACTATCTGTAATTGATGGCTTCTCTTTTTCATCTGGATGCACTTTTGTGGTTGTAGAACTAGTGCTGATAAAGCAATTCGGAATACTTCAAAAAAAAGACATTCAGACACTGAGAATACTTCAAACACTGTAGAGCTGAGAGGTTGCTAAGATTATAATGTGTTACTTGAATATTGTTGGAGCTTCTGTAAAGTTTCAACTCCCGTTTTCTTTTTTTTTTTTTTTTTTCCCTCCCAAGACTTCATCCTTCTCAAACTTGTCTTCATCTAATGTAGAAAGGCATCTTTAGAGTTGGGATTTGTTTTACCATGACTTTGTAGGAATTGTTACATTCTTATCACTAAATATCATTATTAAATCTCCTGTGCTTATACACAACCATTATTCTCATACTTGGAGTAGCAGTGAAGTTTTCTCTTTGCTTGGGGACTTTTGGCTATGTCTGCAGGAATCTTTGACTGTCTTGAAATAACATTCTGGCGAGGTCAAGCACTTGTATATCTGCTATTGATGACTTACCCAAATGAAATGAAATAATCTTAGAACATGAAATGAAATGAAGTAATCTTAGAACAAAGCTGCATTGGGTTCTGTCTTAATGTATTATCCCATTGCAGAAATAACTGCAGAAAGTTGTGCTTTTACCTTCCACCAGCTTAATCCTTGTTTTCTCAACTGTGCTTAATGACTGACTTGTGTGATGTAAATAAGTAGCTTAAAAAGCCTAAGGGGATCAAAATTTATGTTATGTTATTAGTAGGTGGCAAAAACTGCAGCAAAACTCCATACGTTTTACCTGAATAAGTTGATTTCAGTAACTGGAGAGTTTTCCTACTTGTAAAAATCTATCTGGTTGAAAATAGTTTTTTGAAATGAAGAAAGAAATTGGAAGTCAAAGTACACTGGAGTTGGCTTCATTGTTTCACTGTTTACAGGCTGACCACTGTGCAGCATCGTGACACTATATATGTAGAATTCCTAATCTTACGTGATGACATGAAGTTGATATGCCATTTCATTGTAAAAATAAGTTTCACTCCAGCATGGTGATACTGAGAATATAGTCATAAAATTACGGAGAGTTCTTTGATTTCTGGTAATCTCTGAATGTTTGTTACATGATCCTCAGAACTTAGTTTTGAAAGATCAAGCATGGGACTTTTGAGTGTGTGGGTGCAGGCCAATAATTGGAAGATTTAATCCTGCAATTTAGAAATAAAGCAAAATTCCATACTCACTAATGCTGCTAATTAACAAGAGGTTAATATGTGAACATCTGCTTTAATTTATAATGCTTTAGTCATCCGTATCTATTGGCTTTTGTTTCATGTTTTGTTTCAGACATCTTTTGTTGTTTTTATTGTGTTGTGTTGTTTTTTTTCTTATCCATCTTTAATTCTAGAACAACCAGAGAATGGTAATGATGCTACTGAATTGGGCAACTTTATCATACCTGAGATTAGTGTCACAAGTGTGGCTGGAGAGAGGACCGGGAATGGGGAAAAAAGCAGAGCACTAGCAGAGAATGATGTTCAGCATTTACAGGGAGTACAGGAAGCAGCTACAGATCCTAGAACTGACAGCAAAGTCATGCCAGAAATCAGGAGGCAAAAATCTGTAAGAAAAATGATGGAGGATGGAATAAACTCATCTGGCAGAGTGCAGTTTTAGCAGAGCACTTATAGCTGCACTCTAAGGTACCACTGTTGATTGAAAGGGTCACTGCTGCATGTTTGGAGAATTAAAGTATGCAGTTAATCTATTTGCATGTGTAATAACACAAATGCATGTATTGCACACAGCTTTGTCTGTGCCACAGACCATGATGATGTACTTGTAAGTACATTTATTTAATCTGGAGAAAATACACTAAGACTTGACACACCTTTGAGTTCATTAAACATATTTATTGGGTTTACAGAATTCAGTGACTAATAGTACAAAGAATCCATCAAAATGGATGTGAAATGCATCTCGCTGTGAACCTCTGATTTCTCAGATTCCACCTTTCACAGTGTACTGGAGATCTCATGTACTGCTTGAGTTTCCAGCTCATACCACCAGACCTATGATGCAGAAGGTGACCTTTCAGTCCTAAGGTGTTCTTGGGTTGCTTAAACATATAGGCGCCATATATTGGGTGTCCTGGGGCATTGATCACATATCTTTATAATTAGAGCTTTGCAAAATCATGTATCGGAGCACACGCTCAAAATAAGATTGACACTTTTCATTCTTTGTGGTATCTTCTTATCTTTATGTTTCTAATCTCCTGCATGAATTAACAAGACTGCTTTTTAAATTTTTTTTTTTTAAGCACTACAATATGAGATTGTGGGCATGCTTTTTATTTTAGTTAATGCAGCGTTATTTACTGTAACTTTATATCCTAATGAACCTTAGTTTCAAAATGGAATGGAATAGGTAAGTGTTTTGTCTTCTGTTCTCTGTTCTGTTGCTGTATGGCTTCATGCTTGTAAGTATCAAAATCTAGCAAAATATAAAATTGATAAATGTGAGAAAGTCAACTGCTAATTCTTTCTTTGTCTACAATACAGGCAATACTGATTTAGCAACTCAAGAAGAACTGATAGAAGTATCTGAAACGGATGAAGGATTTTACTCAAGGGCTACTTCTAGTACAAGTCAGTCTGCCCTGTCTAACAGCATCAACACAAGCAGTAAGAACCTTTTAGGGAAGAGCCAACGAAGGACTGCAGGAAGCAAAGGTGGAGGAAAAGAAAAAGAAGGAGAAACATGCAGAGAACACTTGTCACGAAAACAAACTCAGAGAGCCATGAGTGAGAATCTGGAGCTTGTCTCGCTGAAGAGACTGACACTGACAACTAGCCAGTCCCTGCCTAAGCCTGGCAGCCATAGTCTGGCCAGAACAACCACTACTTTGTTTAGTAAATCCTTTGAGCAGGTCAGTGGTGTCACAGTTCCAAATAATCGTGGTAGTGTATCAGGTACAGAGGCAAACAGGTTTTCAGCTTGCAGTCTTCAGGAGGAAAAACTGATATATGGAGCAGAAAGAACAGATCTTCCAATTTTAAGCAAACAACCTAATCAGCAGCGTCCTCCTAGTATTAGCATAACTTTGTCAACAGATTGATATTAAATCGGCAAGTATGCAAAACAAAATATTGAGTGGTTATGCTGATATTGGTACATTAAACTCCTTATATGCTATACATTATTTTCCTAAACCTATACATTCTCATTTGACTCACATTTGACAGTAACAGTGAATAGACAACAGTTGTAATTATTTTGTGTCAGCTTCTAATAACTTAGAAAGTTCCTCTTTTTACTTACTGTGTTTATACACCTGACTGCTTATGGCTTCATGTGAAGTTTACAGCTTCACCAACTGAGCAAGCATCAATGGCTTGTTCAGCCACTGACAAGATGCGTGGCTTTTTACAAACACACAGTATGGGAACAAACAAAGCCTCTTCCCCAGGATCTGCTCTTTCACTACCACTTGGAATAGGCAAAACTGCAAGTACTACTTTTATTTAAGAGGAGTCTTGCAGTATGGACATGAAACTTTGGAACAGCATTGTAAGAACATACATTCTCTTATGTTAGCCATGAGAAATCTGTGCTCCCATGTAAGCTTAAAACTAGAAGCATCATTTCAGTGTTCAGTATTATGGTAGTTTTTGTAATGGTCATTAGTGCACCTTGCAATGTTGATACTTCTTTATGCCTATATGAGTCTGAATTATAGATGCATTTGTTTTTTCTATAGTCTTTGAAAATGGGCCAAAAGTCATACAGCAGCAGTACTTGTGGATGGGAGTTCTTATGGGTTGCTGTAGTAGTCACTCTTTAGAGTTATGAATTGTGTGCCAGACTTTTTCTTTCCAACTCTTAACTATCAGGCACAAAGCTACTCACTAAAAAGCCACTATCGGGAGTATTTTTATTATTTATGGGGAAGAGATGTTCTTATGTAACAATGTTATGTAGGAAATAAGGTATGAACCCTTTGCACTGACAAACAAATCAGGAGTGTGAATGTTTAACTTCTTACTTGAGACTAAGAAAATACTACCAAAGGATGTGTACTTTCGGTAACTTGCAAGCACAAAGGGAAATTTATAATGTAAATAGAATAGCACTGTAATTCCTAGTCTTTTATATCTTTTATTCTTCCAGTTTGAAATTCTAAACCAGCAGTCTGTTCAAGGTTACCTAAACTTTAACCATCGCTTACTTTGGTGACCTTGTTTGATACCAACTTTTGTAATGTTAGAATTTTAATTAAAAATTGACATTAAAATGTTTTAAGCAGAAATATGGAGAAGCAGTTGCTGCTAATGGAGTGGTTTTGTCAGCTATTAGCTGATAAATAGACAATATATTACTATGAGTGGAGAAACACGATGAAGATCTAAGTCATGGTCATTCCCAGCTGTCCAGATTTCTGCAGCTTATGATCCCTTATTGTCCAGAACCTTGTAACAAAACAAACACTAAAATTCTGGTAGAGTTTTCTATTTGCCTGAAGATAACTTTAGATATCCCTTTAGGACTTAAACTGAAGGACAAATAACTTTTAAGCCACTGTTATTCAGCTTTATAGCAATTAATAAGCTGGTTAATTAATGAAAAGAGGTGAGGAGATGTAGTTGATGGAATTATACAACAAGGAAGTTGTATAATTCTACTTCTAAGACCACAGACTAGATGTGGACATTGCTTAATATTCACCAATATGTGTGGAATAGTTGCAGCAGTCTGTAGATGTTTATCTTCAGCTGAGAGCCTGAGTTTAAATGAGTGTGCCACACTTTCTCTTATTCTTCAGTTTGTTGTGTGACACTGTTCTATTCTAGTAACAGAATTTCACCTTTTTATAGTGAAGTGTTTTAATTGTACATCAAAACTTACATTCCTAATGTATAAGCAAGTTTGTTCTGTCTAGTGTTATTTTGGCCAGTGAAATAAATCGGTTCTTTGAAGTTGTATGTTTCTGTAAATACTTTGTACAGCAGAAAATGTTGGCTCTTTTTTTAATGAGTTTTTCTCATACGAGACAGTACATTTGTTTCAGATTGACTAATGCACGCGGCTGCTGTAGCATGCAGAACCACAAGCAATAAAGTGGTTTTAGGCAGCTGACAGCAGACATTGGCTTGCACTACACAGACTGTACTGAATGTAGAGCTCTTTTCCTTAAAATTTGTTCTAGATATTATGAAGAAATAACCTGCAGAACTTAAAGCTCCCTCCTGGTCTGCTCTTGCAATGTAGCATTTAAGAATACTCTGGAAACACTTTACAGTAATTTAAATTGAAACACAAACTAGAATAGGTAACTATCATTTACAACTGAGAAATGTTTGCGGTGACAGCAGGAGTTGTGAGTTAGTGTTAAGGGACTAGAAGTTTTCAGTACTTCTGCTGGCTTGGTTTTGTTTCATTTAGTTCATGATTATTTCCACAGTAGACCCACTTTCAAGCTGGGTGTTGGTATAAAAGATGTTTGTTTTATTGGGAAGATTTAGTCACTTTAGCTATAAATAATTTGAATTTCAAAGGATCTAAAATGCCATAAAATATGGATGTGTAACATAATGTTTACAATACTGTTGTCTACAAGTCATGCAGTGTTAAAGTTAGTTTATCCTTTTTATTTTATCTAGCTAATTATTCTAACTGTGGTCTAGCTTGAACCTGAGACATAGGCTTATATTGGTACAGCTGAAATGACATAAAGCTTCATACTTTTTTGAGAAAATGATCCAAGGAAAGGTTCTTGGTACTAAAGGCTACTGTTCCTGCACATGTGGCTTCATATAAATATGTAGTGGTCTCTGCTGCAGCTTACACAATGAGCATGTTTTTGTGAACTGACATCACACCTTGATACTGATTAAGTCTAAAGAATTTCTTTACTGATGTAATAAAAGTTTCAGTTGTGTTTCTTTCTTTTTGTTAAGAATGGAAAAGAAAAAAAAAAATCTCGGATGACCAGATACTGGTGAGGGAGGGCAGAATTATTTGTTGTCCAAATGTTCCTGGTGTAGGATTTGGGAGGCAGAGAAGTAGGGCAGGAAGCAGATATATTAATTCTTTCACAATATTTCTAAAATTGTCAAGCTCTTAGATTCTGAACACTATCTGTTCACTTTAGACTGATGAATGAAAAATGTGTATTAAAGAAGTAGTGGCCTTCTGACAATGGAAGGAAGACCTATTAAGACATTCCATATTTTAGTCTAGCCAGGAGTGGGAAGTTCTGATGAATGCACTCCAGACATCATACCCAGCTGAACAATCTGCAGAAAAACGTTAAGTAGGAGTGAACCACTTCAAATTAGAATAAGGAAAGTCGTTTTAATGCTGACATTTAAAACACTGAGGTCAGTTAAAAATGAAAGGGAACTGTTTCCAGTGTTGGGTTTGAACAGCAACACTTTGAAAACTCCATGGGAGCTGAGAATTATTTTTCATGTGAGAATCTGTAACATTTGTGCAAAAAACATGTGGCTTCTAAGCACTTGCTGTTGAGCTGCAATGATTCTTTTGAAGGGAGCAAAATGTCATTGAATTGCCTTGAATAGCTGACAGCTGACAGGGACAGAAATATGTAACTTTTAGCCACACTTTTCTCCAAGGAGTTCTCTTCGATTTCTATGGGTATTGTAGAAATTTTTACCTTTATTATGCCTGATATCTTTTGCCAGTGTTTGAGGCTTACAGTGTTGTATATAGGTGTGTAAAATACTGCCTTTTGTATCATTCTACTTCTTTAGGACCGGATGAGTACATTTCATATTTGCCAGTCTGTGGAATATCTGCATCAGTCTATAGGTGTCTGTCTTCACCTGAGAACCTGAGTTTAAATGAATGTGCCACTCTTCCTCTTATTCTTCAGTTTGTTGTGTGACAGTGTGCTGTGTGTTAGTAACACACTAATTCACTTTTTTGCAGTGAAGTGTTTTCTTAATTCTACATGAAAACCTATGGTCCTAATGTATAAACTACAAGATTGTCTTGTTCAGTGTTCAGTAATTTGGACAGTAAAATAAACTGGTTTTTTTTCAAGTTGTATGCTTTTGTAGATACTTTGTACAGCAGAAAAAAACCAGGCTTTGTTGAAATACACATAAGATAGCAATATATTTGTGCAGTTTCCATTGTAACACCTCTAGAATTCACAGTAGGGTTGACTGCATTACTTAGAATACGCTGAATATCCACTTAACAGAGTGTAGGCCCTGCAAATGCAGCCTCTTGAGGTAAGACACCATGCTGAAACCGCCTGTCTGAGAAAACACTGACACGTGACAGACAGGTGAGTTCAAGCAGATGACTTGTAAACTGGTTGATGGCAGTAGTAGATGCTTGTCCTGTCAGTAATGTAGCACTACCTGGGCACCTTGGTAGTTTTGATGGTCTCAATATAACAGTGGCTACCCAGCCATCATCTGCAATGTGTCAGTATTGTTAGCTCTTCTATCCAGCAGTCTTCACTGTTTCTGTGACCTGTTGGTGCTCTGGGGACTCTTGGCTGCCCATGCTGCAGGTGTGACTGTGGCTGACTCATGTTTCCCTTGTTTATGAAGTCCCCCTGGATTTTTTCTGTGAAGCTGCTGTTCAGCTGTCTGTCTCCTGTGAGTGCTGATGCCTGGAGTGGTTTGTCCCAAGGGGGAAGACTTGGCCTTGCCCTTCAAGCCTACTGAGATTCATGTGTTGGCTCTTGTCTCCTACCTATTGATGTCCCTGTGCCATGTGAATGTCAGCTCTCCTCCTGGTTTTATCTGCAAGTGTGCTGAGGGTGAGCTCTGTCCCCTTGCCAGCCTTCATTAATGAAGATGTTAAACTGTCTTGTCCCACATATTCACCTCTGGCATACACCTGTAAGGCCATATCTGCAACTGGGCTTTGTACCACCGGCCACAGCCCTTTGAACCTGGCAGTTGAGGCAATTTTCTATGCTTAGAGGCCTGGCATTCCTGAGGGCTGCTCTTGCTGGTAACAGGAACAAAGGCAGCAGTGAGTATCTCGGCCTTTTCCATATCTCCTGTCAGCAGGTCCTCTGCCCCACTCAGCTGTGGAGCCCTATTTTTCCCTGTCTTGCTGTTACTGGTGATATCTCTGCTAAAGCTCTTCTTGTTGCCCTTGACCTCCCTTGCTGGATTCCACTTCACTTGGCCTTTGGCTTTCTTAAACCCACCTGTGCATGCTTGGTTATTGCATCTGTAGGTCCTCTGTGCTCATCTGGGCCTTCTGGTGCCACTGCTTGATTTTTCTGTGTTGGAATGGACTGTTATTGAGCCTGGAGGAGGTAGTTCTTCAGCATCAGCCAGCTCTCCTGGACCTTTCTCTCTAGGGTGGTCTCCCATGGGCATCTACTGAACCAATCTCTTGTGCAAGGCAAGTTCTGTTCTTCCTTAAATCCAAGGTTATGATCCTGCATTTTGTGCAAGATTTCTTTTATTTCCCCTTACAAATGTAGGCTCTGGTGCAATATTATAAAGAAACCTGGATGAATAGAAGAGCTGTAGCAGATGGCAGCAGTGGGAGATCTCACTCTTGCATTTTTTTTTATTTATTTTTTTTTTCAAATGTCAGTGTTTAACCTGTTCTTTTGAATGGGTAAAACTCGTTTTCCCTTCATAGAAATGGGTGAGAACACTTGAACAAGCTAAACATGTTCTTTTCTAAACCATACAAATTAGCCTTGATGCTGATTGTCCTGTATGTGAAGATTTGCTATTTCAGCTATAGAGGTTGGAAGGTCGTGCTTAGAATGGGCTCTTAGATGGGTTCAGGTTGGAATTGTTATTTATCAGTGAAAGACAAAGTGAATACCTCCTCCCTTCCCCAAATGTGGTATGAAAGTAATGGTACCCTAGATACAGCCCTTAATGTAGGATAAGAATACTTGAGAGCCTGCTGGACAACTCACAGTGAGGGGGATGTCTAAAGGTGACACAAGCAGTTAGTATCTACTTACAGAAATTACCTTTATTTCTACAGACTTTACGGACAGGTGCCTGCATTGAGCTTGTAATAATTATTGTTCATGTTTTATGTTAATCTAGCTCTGTATTAAAGATGACTCCAGTATGGAGGTTTTCTCCCAACCTACAGCTGCCAGGTAATAAATACATCTGCTAATGCAGGTTAGTGGGGAAAGATGTCACTGTGACTCCAGAAACCTTTGTGAAACAAGCCTTTACATTGCACAGTGCTCTCTTAGCTTGATGCCTAAAATGAGGTTGTGTTTAATCATCTGTTACTCTATACTTGCTGGGACAATACTGAAATTTAATGGTGTGGAAAGACTTGCTTCTGGCAAGCTACCTACTCCTTTTTTTCTATCATTAATGCTGACTGATGGTGGCAGTTCATATACATAGTTCATATTCTTGGTGTGGACTATAATGGTAGACTTTTCTGTCACGAAGGATAGATTCCAGAGGAGGTGAGAAATACCAGCATTTACCTCTGTAACACACAACAAAATAAACAGTGTTGTATAGGCACAAGAAGTCCTCAGTGTGGACGTGATACTCTGATGTGTCTGCAACAGAAATAGTGAACCAAAATCATGACATTCAGTGCTTTCTCTGAAACTTTGCTTGTGCATTAAACTTGAATATCATCTCTGATCCCTATCAAAGTAGAAACAGAACAGTAACTCATTTAAAAAAACTCATTTAAAAAAAAAATCTGGTTTATGTATATACACTTATATACACAGAAATATGGTTTCCTCTTCAGCTAGTCAAAGTATGGATGTTGTAGAACTCGGGGAGACTACTGGAGCTGGCAAAGACTTGGACCACTACTTACATCAATGACCCGTGATACCATCTCAAATAAACGTAGCTATGCACTGAGAAGTTGTACTGTCACTGGGGTATTTTCCTTGTGGTATTATCTGCCAAGAGTAAATTGATTTGAATATAAATAGTAACGGGTCTTGCACTTATTCCTTAAATAAGTCTTTTAAAACTCACCATTTAAATATTTTCTTTCTTTTGATTTCTCTTGTTAAAATATGCTGTGGTTTCATTATTGCTAACAACCTGCAGTTCAGACATTGCTAATAATAAGGATTGAAGAATGGAGTTGGGATAACATTATATATGATTATATTTTGGAATCAAGTGTGAACCAACTGTCATACCAAATGTTGGCTTTCAGCAAATTGTCCTGCTCCTAAAATGTTGGTGTTTGAGAAATCTGCTGTAATAAATAACAAAATGGAAACACTTTTGAAGGGTAACAGCATTGATTTTCCCCAGAAGATTGTTTACCTGTTAATTCATTGGGATTTATTTTCCTTATTTCAGCCATTAAAGAAAAACAATCCAATGGCTGTTTAGTTAAACTACTACTTTGAACTCTTGCTGTATTGACTGGAGAAAGATACAGGCACTATCAAACTGTTGCAGCACATCCTGAGATAGGGAGATGCTCTCTGACACCCAAAGAGATTTCATCCTATCTCTTGCATCCTTCTCATCCTGAACAACTGGCTTAGCCTTGCTGCCCCATTCCTGCTTTATACCGAACAGAATCTGTCCACCCCCTTTCTCGCAGCAGAATGACAAAACAAGCTTTAGCATGGCATCAGTCACTTCAGCGCAGCTCTGAATGTCAGCAGCTGTCCTATTTTCACTAAAGGCCTTAGAAGCAGGCAGATGTCTAGGAAAAATAAATCTGGTTTAGTAGTTCTGCAGGCCGGGATGTAAAGATCAGCTTGCAATCGTGGACAGGTGCTAGGAGTTAAGATTCAAAGTACATCTGTTCAGATTGAGTAATCATGAAGTAGTTGCATTTCTAAATGCCTAAAGCAGGCGAGAAGGAAAGAACTGGAGCACAAATCTCTCTAAAGCATTCCCGTTTCTGCCATTCTTGCTTCATGATCCTACTTAAAAGTACATAATAGCTTTATCAGCTTTTGAATTTAAAGGTTGCTAGAGGCTGTTAAAGCTTCCTTACACTGAATGATACCTGTTCAGCACTAACTGAATCCTCTGACAAATCTGAGCTTTGATTCTTGCAAAGGAGCTTCTTGACTGCCTTGTGTGTTGTATCACATTTGTAACTTTAGGCTTCTTTGGTTATCCATGAGAACTCCCTTTTTCCTGCTGCCAGTGTAGGATGCCATGCTACAAAAGCATTGCTCTTGAATCAAGCATAAACTTGAATGTGTTTCAGGGGTTCAGTGAAGGGTTGAGGAGAGATTTTCATCACTACTTTAGTCTTTGCCTAAGACAGGCTTCCTGACCAACACCAGATGTGTTATAATGCTGCCAGCCTTGTACTGAGGCATTTGCACTGCAGCCAGGTCTACGCGCAGCCCTAGGAGTGAGGACAGAGGACAGCAGTATCTCTAGCTGGAGGGCTTTTCCCATACTCAGCCTTTGCGTGGCCAGACCTCTGGTATGGAATAGCAGGAGGCTGGATGCATCTCTGTAATGGACAGCTGGCTTGACAGTGTCGGAAGTTTCAGGCTGGATGTTGTGTCAGCCCAAGCAGAGCTTCAGCCTCTGATATAAAACACCACAGTTACAGCTTCTGAAAGAATTAATTCACTGCTTTGGCATCATTAACCAAAACAAGATGTGCTTACGGACAAACAACTTGAAATTACTGAGCAAAAGATTTCTTTAAGATCTTATACTATATGATCCTTTTTCTTCATAAGCCTTGCATGCATGATACCTCAGTATGATCTGTGTGCTCCTTTCTCAATGAATGACTGAGTGGTTTTGTTCCTTAGGATCAGTACTGGATTAAAAAAAACCCCGTGATGCTTGTGAGCACGAAGAGTCTTAATGCATTCTGGTAAGGGTGAGGTGAGTAACTTCTTAAATATGCCAACAAAATTAGTTATAAGGTAGATGCACTTATAAAGTATTTGATGCTATAATTTAATTCCAGGCAGAAAAGGAGCACCTTGGAATAATTTTTATTTGATCTTGCAATATTGAACAGTTTTAATATGCCTTGACATTTAGTACCACATTCATAATCCCTGTAATTACTTCTTCCTACTCTAATAAGAGCAGATACTGCACAGAACAAGTTTTGTTTCATGCTTGAAAGGAGGAACATGTCATATAAAGCACAGTTTGTACTAAGCTGTGGGAAAAGAGGTGAATGGGAGGCTAAACCAAAAGCTTTATAAAAGCAGTTCAAAATGTCTAGTGTGCTTCCTTTCTGCCTGTCTCTGTAGGCAGCTTTGAATGAATGAATGAATGAATGAATGAAGAAGTTGCACAAAGTGGGAGGCATAAAGCAGAGAGCTTACTGGAGGGGGGCAGAGCTTGCAGAAGAAACATCTTCTCCCATGGCTCCCACCTGATGCCAGGGCTGGCGTCTTCCCATCAAGCTTGTGCTGTGCAGTTCTGCCCTTGCTCTCCCTCTGCCTGTAACTTGTGCCTCTCTCCTGCTTGGAAAGGAACCTAAATGCAGGTACAACCACAACAGCAAACATGGGAAATCAATCCAATTTAACATTGGACTGGAAGGGCTTTTGCAGGCAATATTTTTGGCTGTGCTCTGCTGCGTAAGTTTAAGCGTTGATGATTTTCTTGTCATGTTTTGGTGGCAAGAAATGCATGGCTGGTACCTGAAGCCAAAATGTCAGGAACTTCTGGACTGTTTCTGGCAGAAAGTTAAAGAAAAGTAGAAGAGACAATGAGCGGGTGTGAAGAATGTTGTTTTCTTAAAGGTGGTGGCCACTAGGCTGGCTGGTGAGATGCCCCTTAAACTGGAGGAGACAAATTAAGAGGACTCGATGAATGTATGAGTCATCAGCTGGATATCTGAGGGAGTTTACTGAATAGATAAAATAGTGAAAAGGCTGCACCTTTGGTCAGATCTGAACTTACAGGGTGTGAAGTGCTATCAGTAAGGATGGAGGATTGGGAGTTGGGCATCTCCTTTGAATGAAGGGGGAGCAGAAGAAAGTGTACAGCCTAGTGGGATCAGCAAGTTTTTTTGATGGACTGAATTATGGGAAGACAAAACTGAGTTTAACTTTTGCACAAGAATTAAAGTACATGTACAGATTCCTCAACTATAAAAACAGAACAAGGGAAAAATCATTGAGGAGGAGCAGGAACTTGGGCTGAGACCAACAAGCCCAAGAAAAAGTTTTCAAGATGATTGACATTGCCATCTCATGGCCAGTCAGCACAGGGACACGACAATACATATACAAAACATATAGTAAGATTATATTCCTATAGTCAGTGTCACAACTGCTTCTCTGAATTGACAGTGAAAAATAGGTGTCCTGGGTAGTGCACAGCCTGAGCTGTTCATCATTCCCACCGCAGACACCAGGGTAACCCCCTATAGATTCATTTACATGCCACCGTATGTGATGTGAGTAGAGTGGACTCTGTATGCCAAAAACAATCCAGTGACTCACAAGGTCAGTGGCTGATCTCCTTTAAGCTTTTAGCTATCACAGCAGATTACATTTTCTTGAGGTTTCAAGCAAATATAATAGAAACCTCCATGTGTGTTTTGTGCTGTGCTCTATGCAAATACTTGCATTAAACTTTTTATTTGCAGCTTTTCATTACCTGGATGGATGACATGAAGCATGGCAGGGTTACATTCCTGAAGTCACTTCTTCTAGCAGTCACAGTTTTACAGTGATTTGACTTGACTACATTTGCTCAAATCTCTCAACCCACTCAGTGGGTAACTCATTATCTGGTGTAAACTGCCCTAGCCTTGCCAGTCACCTCTTCTAACCTCTGCACTACTTTGACAGGAAAGTCAAAATGTCAGGTCAAATAAAACACTGAGCTTCCTATGACAGCAGGTGTCACGTGGAACAGAGAAGAAAGTCAAAAAGGAGGCTCAGGGTACTCGGTCTTTTCCATATGGACTGATATACAGCAAATGCTCTTAGAAACAGCATGGCAGAAAACACCAGCTCTCATTCAATAGCAATCATGGGGCACTTGTGTCACTTTTCACCTGTCACTGTGCCCCTTCAGTGTGCATGTGACTGTCATTAGCTGAACTCATCCCAATTCATGTTTCTAGGGGAAAATTTTCTTTAGAGTTCTGTAGTAGGTGACTGAATTATTTGAAAAAACTACATGGAGCTATAGGAGAATGTATGATAAAAGAAATGCTGGTTGGCTACTTAATAAAACTGATAAATCCGAACTTTTTGTAACCTACTGTATTGTATAGATGAAATAAGAGTTTTGCTGTCATAGTTGATCTGTGCTAATTCTAATGCTTGTAGAGAAGGAAATCTGTAAAAAGTATATTAAATGTTCAAAACTCAGCTGCCTGTCAGCTGAAAGGAAGGCAAGTTAATTGAATGTAACAGTCTATCTTCTTTCTGTTGTAAATTGGTGGTTAATTATAATGTGCAGCTACAGGGCCAGATGTGTCTTGCTCTGGCATAACAGTAATGTATCATGTTATTGATCACTGTGCTAGTGGAGCTGAAAGCTACTATACCCCTGTGCTAAATGCCTTACAGAAAGCTGATTGGTTTTAGTGTTGCATAAAACTAATCTTTATTTAAAGTGTAGGAATTAAAAGTAGGCTAAATATCCTACCAGAATCTAATGTACATTTAATGTGTTGTATTGGTTTGTGATTTTTTTTAATTGTTGCTATTTATTATAAATAGATGTAAATATGAAAGAAAATAGATGAAGTGGCAGAAACAGAAGCTGCCCCTAGGAGCAGGGACGGAATTACTGAGAAAAGAGCTGTTGCCAAGTGCAGTTTTTCTGTAGACAACTTGAAACTAAGCAGAGCTGTCCCAAACTGTTTCAATGTCTCCAGGTATTTGGAAATTGGCTACTTTTAATCTATAGCAGCTTAGGTTGCCCACTGAAAAAAATGCAGAGTTGTCTGAAGGAGTGTTTTTCTCAAATGTTTGTTTTCTATTTGGTAATATATTTGTGCCTCCTTTAAAATACTGCTTAGGAAATAAGCATGGTTTTCAAATCAGTGTCCCAACAGTTCCTCTACCTCAGCTCTCCTGACAGATTTTCAGGCCAGAGGACACATCTGTGTAGGTGCAGATACTGCAAATGAGCGTGGGGATGAAGACAAAGCCTGAAACTGAGAGGCCAGCTGTTTGGTGCAATAGATCCCGATGCTGCAATCTGCAGCTGCTGGGAACTGAAAATAATAGTGTAGTCACTGGAATATTTAAAAAGGACAGTAAGGAATATACACTAGAATATATTTGCCAGACATTCCTTTAAATTTCTCCCATATAAGTACTTGTTGTCTGTGAGGGTGACCTGGAATGTAACAGTATGTATTTGGTATGAAGGGCAATAATGCGTGGTAGAGAAGTAGGCTTAACGAAGCTAGCTAGACTAATCGTGAAAGCGAGGGACTTTCCAACACAGATCAATTGTTCTGCTTCAGATACCTCAATACTGAACATCACACAAAAATGTGACGTTTTGTGGGGCCAGGAAAGCTATTATTAGTCCTGTTTATTAAACTCTGCATGCTGTAGCCAGTGTGCTTAATCATTTTTATTCCTTATTCACTAAGTAAAAACTGGTGAGTAACATGAGGTATTTTGTTGAAAAGGGGAGTTGAGTCTTTACAACATTTGGTTGCTTGAGGGTGAGAAAGCATCCTAGTTTTCTTCAGCTAGAGGAGAAAGCATACTACTTAAACATTCATTTATCCACCGATGTCTGGAAAGCAGGGAGCTAGGTACCTGTTGAAGTGTTTGCACTGGCTTACGCTGCGGACTCAAAAGTGTGGCTGAAAAATTAAACGATAATTAAAGCTTTGCCCATTTAGACCGAAGCCCCTTATGCCACGTTCTCCTCACAATAGCTGTAGCCAGAAAGGTTTGCTACAAAAGGGCAGTACAGCATTAATCTGATTTAAGTAGATCAGAATCCCACTGAAGACAGTGCAGTGTGTGCAATGTAAGGCAGGAAAACCACATTTCATTACCTGAGCCACACCAGCACAGCATAGTCTGGGTACAGTATTGCTTTCTTCTGTCACTGTTTACACCACTTCATGGGAGGCTCTGGTATCCTTTCACAGTATTTTCACTTTCCTGCAATGAAGGTGGATGTTCTGTTTTCTATCAGCAAACACCTGGACTTCTGAATTCAGTGAGAGTGGCAGCGTTGATGCCAATGAGAACAGAATGTTGCAATCATCTTAGATTGTGTGTTTTTCTTACACCTACCTTACCCTTTCTTCACATAGTTTAATATACTTTCTTGCATGCAGATTATTACTTGAAAGCAAATGGCTTTCAAATTTGGGGTGGTTTTTTTGTTTGTTTGGGGATTTGGTTTGTTTGTTTGTTTGTTCGCTTTTCAGGCCAGTGTTGAGATACCTCATGGAACAAGCATTCAACATGTGAGCTTTGAGCTTTCTGTAGTGGCTTGCTTGCTCACTTGGTCCTATGCTTTTGATGCTGTGGCTCTGGAGCATCCCTGGAGCTCAACTTTCAGTCATATGGTGGCTGCTCAAAACATGTATCAGTCATATACCTCCTCTATGGTATAAGAGCCCTCTCTAATTTGGCTGCTGCCCCTCACCTTGGCCTTCATTGTAAGCCATGAGCCAAAAAACAGGAGCCCAATAGGTGTTGTTCTGGGGCTCTTAGCTCCAAAAGGCCAAGATGAATGTAATTTCCGAGAGGCATTTTTATTTCTGAAAGTACAGAAATCTATCCAAGAGCTGGTATCTATTCAAACACCAGACTGTTCAGGGCAGTGTGCCCAGAAATGTTGGTATTTGAGCTGGAAATGTGTTTGTACATCCTACTTCCTGTGTTTGTCTTTGTGTAGTTATGGTATGGGTCTGCCTTGTCATGTGGAAATGAAAATAACATTCTGATATTTTGCGATGTACATAACTCTTTCACAGCATAGGTGAAAGGTGTCAAGGATGTCAAGGTTTAGGGTCAGACCCAACCAGTAGACCTTTGACAGATGCCCTTTCTTCCCAAAAGGGAAGAGAAAGTGAGTAAGGGAGAGAGACTTATGGATTAGAAAAGAAAGCTAGAACAGCTTTAATGAAAATAATAATGAAATGGACTATAGTATCAAACCCAGTGCCCCTGATAGCAATTACATCATCACCACCACTGATGCTGTGGAGCAGGCACTGGGGAAGTCCCAGACTGGACTCAGCAGCAGACAGGAGCTGGATTCTGGAACTGGATTTGGGAACACAGATCCGGATCGAAGGCAGAACAGAGTCCTCCTCAGATGCTGGCCACTGAAGAAATGTTGACCCTTGTGATCTCTCAGCTTTATACTGAATATGATGTATATGGGATGGAATATCCCATACACGCATATACATATCCCTGCAGGGGTGACCTTTTACTTTCTGCACCCCCAACATGGTACACAAGATTTAGCAGTGACCTTGGTCTGCACAGGAGGAAGTATAAGCAAGAGCCTTTCTGCACACTGAACCTTGGTAGTGACTATAAATGTCAAGCCTATCACTGCTAGAAACAGGCACTGCAAAAATCTGCTGTTAACTTCAGGAAGTGCAGTTACTTAAAAGAGTCTGAGATGAAAAGTAAAATCACTGAACAGAATTAGTTCTCTTCTAACTCAAACCAGGACAATGGGCATTAGCTGTTTTGAGGTTAGTGGTGGCTGCCTCCATCTGTTGTTACTTGGAAGTGACAAAGAAATGAGGACTCCTGCATAAGGAAGGACTGCTATTTAAGGTTCCTGTGAAGGAGGAAAATGAAATATCCCAGTTGAAGAGGTTAAAAACAAATCAGGACACCACAGCACTAAGACCACTGAGAGCCTACACAGATATGACAGTGTTCAGCTTGAGGTAAAGGAAATTTTTCTTCTCATTGTGTGATGGACTGCATGATTTCAGATAATATATAGTCTTCTAGAGTGCTTATCAAACTTTTCACTTTCCTTCTGTGTTAATAGAAATTCAGTTGCCCTGAGGTGAGGGAGAGCAAACCAGTTTCTGACTATAGTGCAAACCAGGCTCTGGAGGATGGGAACCAATTCCACTAAAGAAAGGTATCTTATACAGTGTCAAGACATTGATTCTATGATTGCAGTTTCTTCTTACTGGCCTGGCCGGGTAAAGTGGTGTTGCTGTGAGCAGTGTGGTGTTTTTCTAATGTTTTGTATTTCACTTGCCAGACCTAGTCATGACCTTGCAATCTGAGAAACACTCACCGTCTATACAGAGCTGGGTGGAAGCATGAACTTGTCTTACATAGAAATGCCAGTGTTCTGAAATGCTTTGTTCCTAAATGACTTTTATAAGGAAAAATACATCAGAAACACCAGTATGTATCTTTTTTAATTGGCCTGCTATGTGCTTTATATAAAACATATAAAAGGAAATCATCTCCTATTCTACCTCCTAGCCACTCTTGCCAGCTCCCAAAGATTCTGCGCATGTAGCTGGGTTCTTACGCTCATGGGCAAAGATCTGACTGTGACCTTTTTTTGTATTACTGCTTCACATAAACTTCACAGGACAATTATTACAGGTGCCCATCTTTTGGTTAGCTTCCCCCAGATTTATCTTTTGCAGTTAGTTACCCAAAACTATGTTTGACGTGTACCTATCAGCAGATGACAAAGTACCCCTTCCCTCGTAGCTAGAGTAACACCCCAAATCTTTTCTCGGCATGTCCCTCATATTCTTGGAGATTTGATACTTTCAACTTTGTTTGCAAGTGAGGCCTGTTTGCATTGTACTTCTCTGTAGGCAGTTTCATGGGGATTTTCAGGATGGTGATAGGGTTGGTCCAATGAGCTTGTTTGTGTTCTAATGAAAACACCTCTGTGATGGCTTCAAAACAGAGCTGTTACACAACTTGATTTTGATAGGGGCTCAAGCATCTCTTCCTTCCAGGTCCTGGTTATTGCCTTGCTGCCTACTAGAGATGCTGCAGTCTTGCACAGAACTGAGAATATGTGGCACAGCTGAATTACTATCAGCACCTGGTGCTTGGCTATTGACAGCTTAATTAAACTTCAACAGTGTAATTTTGGGGCTTCGTAATTTAGTAATGCCTGAACTAAGACTCTTTATCCTTGGAAACAGTCTAGAAAGGGGATTATTCTTTGTGCTACGACCTGTTGCCTGGCAAGTCAAAAGTTGGTGTGGTCAGCTGCAGGGGATCAGACATAGCATGGGAGGCGCTGAGCACCACCAGTGGAACAGCTTTTGTAGTCACCACAGGCTAGGCTGGGCCTCTGGCAGTCCCTTATAGTAAGGTCATCTCTTGCCCCTAACAGCTTTTGGTAGCCAGCTTAGTCAAGAGTATCCCTCAGGTCACCTACCCTGGTGACAAATGGTCCAGCTGTGTGAGGGGGTAAATGAGGTTTAGACCTATTTTTGCACATCACTTTTCCCCTCAAATAAGTACTGGTTGTTATCTGGCAGATATGGTTCTTAGCAAACCAGGCTTTCCCCCTCCACAGTGCTCATCTTTTGAGATAAAGCATGTGCTAAATATATATCGAGGCAGAAGCCTCACAAGCCTTCTAGTATCAATTCTAAGAGAACAAATATAAAGTGAAGTCCTGCTGTTGAGCTCTGTAAATCTAGAGACATTCCAAAGAAGATAATTTTGAGATTGGTCTGGATTTAAGACATTTTACTTGGGTAGAAAATCCAGCTTGTGATGTCAATAGTAGAACATTTGAGTGTTTGAAAAGAGTTTCTGAAATATTTCACATTTATCAGGCCTTTGGTTCATATTGCCAGGCATTGAGCTCTAAGTTGTATCAATTCCTTTGAGCACCTGCCCTCTTTACCTCTGCTTGCTGTGAGGGAGTCTGTTACACAGCAGTGAGCGTGTTACCAGTGTCTTGGCTAAACTAGCAAGTGCTATATTGTCAATAAACATTTAGAAAGACAGGCTCATGATTATCTCTGGGGAGAGCAGAAGCTAACTGGCTGGTGAGCTACCAGTAAACTTATTGCTTTCTGCAAAAGCCCAAACTAACCCTAAGGTTCCCCTTGACTGGGGACACCAAAGTAGTTTCTGAATAGATCTTTCATACCTGTCAGGAGGCATCAGCTTGTACATGGTCATCTTTTACTTTAGAATCCTGCTTATTTTGTTCTCCATAAATGATAGGCCAGGTTGCTGCCCACTGTCTGTTTTCCTCGTTTTCAATGTGTGTTCTCTTCAGTATGCGTATGGACATTAGGAAGCTCTTTACTATGAGGGTGGTGGAACATTGGAACAGGTCGTGAAGAGAGGTAGTGGAGGCCCCATCCCTGGAGACATTCAGGGTTAGGCTTGACAGGCCTCTGAGCAACCTGATGTAGTTAAAGATGTCCCTGCTCACTGCAGGGGGGTTGGATTACCTGAGCTTGAAAAGTCCCTTCCAACCCAAACCAGTCTGATTCTACGTACCTGATGGGCTAACAGGAAAAGCAAGGCCTATCTGATGCTGCAGCCTTGTTACCATCCTGCTGGGATCAGGATGCTGGGTCTTTTGCTAACAGGTCATCTATGTTGTGTCTGTTTTCAAAGTGCAGGCCTTTGGCCTTGACATAAACACAGCAATTACTTATTTTTTTCTGTCGAGAATGGTTTTCTGTGTTAAGAAAACACTCCATTCTTTTAGCACCTTATTTTGCTGTTCCTGCTGGTGCTTGCACGTATTTGTAATGTCAAATGTTTGCTCATGTGTTTCTAGGTAGCTGAAACATTGAGTAATTCCAAGCTGCAGCTGAGGTTCATTGTATATGTATATATGTATATACACACATGTATAAACACATATACTCAAGTGATGGTCTTGGTATTGATATCTAGGCTGGCTCATTTTAAGTTAATTCTGATAAACCTTCCATTCTGTACTGGGGTTGTACATTTATGTACATATAATGCATGCACAAGTGTCTATATGCATACATGTGTGTGAATTGCAGGCTTTTCAGAATTAAGACTTAAGCTAGTCTGGGTACCAATATTGTTCCTGTGTCAAGAACAACCTTCCCTATGAGTTACAAATCAGTTTCTTGATGTCAGGGACACTGCAACTTCCCAGGTAGCTGTTGACAAACGTTTGTGCCTTAATGTTTTTTTACAGCCTTCAAAGTGCTGGTTACTCTGCAATCACTGACACCTTCCTTTATGAACTGGGCCTTATACCCTATTTGAGTAGGGAGAAAATTTATCAGGAAGCTCATTAATCTTTAGGCTATCTATGTTACTATGAGATCCCCATAAAATCACCATGAAGAACTAAATTTATTCGGTGCACTTAAAGTGAAACAAACAGTAGTTTAGAAGAATCATGGTAACTACTGGTTTATTAGACAGAAAATTCCACAGGTACTAAGCTTACAATAAAAGTACACAACAACCAGAGAAGCAGGGGAGGCAAGCAAGCAGTGTGGACAAGGTTAAGAAGCATTTGTGCAAATGGATGTATTTCTGGCTTGGGGTCAGCCAGGAGGTGTAACAAGTTGCAGCAGACTGCTGGAGGCTGAGGTATGTCAGGAATGAAATTAGTGATTGGTAGTTTCAGATAATTTAAGCAGAGTCTGCTCACAAGTAGCAGACTCCACAAAGTTCTAAACATGGAAGCAACTGTTGGTGTTTTTCTGCGAGTTGTGACAGTAACTATAAGCATGCTTAATTTACTAACAGGGAGAAGGACACTTCAGCACCCACTTAAGGGTCCTGGCAACATGACAGCAGCAAGTTCTGACTTCCATAGGTGTAGAAGTAGCTTTTCACTGTTAACACTCCCATCTCTGAAAGTACGTTACCAGAGTAACTGATTTTGATCAAATACAACTGTACAAGCTTTACACGTGGCATATTCGAGTTTGATGATTGTTTTGAATCCAAACCTGAGTATTCTTTGCCAATAAAATACTATTTCATTTTTTGTCTCAGGCACACGTTTTTATTTCTGTGTAAACTACAGCAACAGGCTTTGGGTCAATCTGCCTATAGCAAAGGCTGTTTTGCATTATCTGCATCTTCCTCCATCACTGAGTTTGGCCGGCTCAGCAGAACAAACACACACAACTGTACATAACAGTGATGTGCTTCTGAGGCCATAACATCTTAATTGCTCTTAATTTATTTTTTTTTTCCTAACATTTCACATTATATCACAAATAAAAGGGGAAGTTGGATGCAAACAGAAGAGAATATACACTGCCTAGGATTAGTGTAAGAAAAGGTCATCTGTGTCATGGTTTGGCCCCAGCCAGCTACAAAGCACCACTCAGCCACTTGCTCACTCCCCACCCTCTCCCAGTGGGATGGGGATGAGAACTGGAAAAAAGTAGTAAAACTCATAGGTTGAGATAAGAATAGTTTAATAACTAAAATAAATTAAGATATAATAGCAATAATTATAAAAATACTAATAATAATTTAAATGAAAAATAATATAACAAAGAAATAATACCAGATCAAACAGATAGAACTGCTGCAGTAGAACTCTCACCTTCCCCATATTCAGGACATAATTAATGTTAATTTTAATATGTCTTATTTTATGTAACTGCTTTATCAACACTTTATTTATACATGACTTTTATGTTTATGGCTTACAAGTTATCTATCAAAAAAAAATTCAAAGAGTGCAGAGTAGATTTATCTGTGGTTTTAATATATAAATGGAATTTTTCCACAGAAAGTTTTGTTTGTCACTGTGGAGCAAAAGGTAAGCAAGGCCACCTATAAGATGGGAAGATGGGATTAGATTTATGTGGAGGGGAAAAGGATGTTGTCCTTCCCATGAACCCACACTTTTGCTCTTTTGCTGGAGGATGTACGCGGGCTCTTCCAATATGTTGTACTTCTGCACTGAGCACGAAGAACATGGTAGCACTGACTGGGAGAAGGGATTAAACATGAAAGCTAAAGCTTTCTCACACTGAAGTACAGCAAATCTAAAAAAAAAAAAAAAAAAAAAAAGGCAGGCATTACTGCTACACTGGAATTAATGTTTAACTTTTAACTCAAAATATGGTGTGTGTTTATATATATACACACATGTATCCTTCCCAAAATCGTAGCATTTCATCTGGGAGTATGAAATAATATATTTTTTTTATTAATTTATTGGTTGCAATGTATAATTAGGGATGAATTAAAGAAGTTTGACACTGGGAACCATGCTTCTCAAAGCAGCAGTTTTAGTTAATTGTTCTCTTTCTTGCTTCTTAATCTAAGGGATACAGTGGTTTACAGTAAAATTAGTCTGTAAATAAATGCCTTCAATCTGTGGTTATTTTGGGAAGAGGAGAGCTTACCTTCTGCAGAAGAAGAAATCTTTTGCCTTCTGAGATAACTGCATTCTCAGGCCTCAGGGAGTTATGAAAAATTATGTCTATTTGGAGATGTCAGCTTTTTGAGAGGTGTAAAATTATAAACTACAAAAAAAATCATCAAGGATCGTAAAGGAATTTGAAGTGGACTCTTGTAATCTATTCTTATACACACTCACATGGTACTTAGAAAATCTTGAATATACAGTTGAAACATCAGTATAAGGCCACTGTAAAGTTTGTCTGAAACCCTCCCCTGCACATCTTTGTTTCTGGACTTGCTTCTTTGAAGGTTAACCTGAAATTCATTGCTTGAATTTACAGTAATAATTTTGGAATAATTCCCACATTGTTTTACTTTAAATCACTTCCACATTTCTGACTTGTATTTTAACATGATTTGCCTGGATATATACCAAAAATAAGTAACACAGTAATAGGTTATACAGTACTTGAGTCCAAACTGTAACAGCCCACTCGTTTACATTCTAATTTATAATTTTCAATTCAGCCCTTTTCATTGGAATCCTACAAACTAATGTCTAGTTCACACCATCAACAAACGTCCACTGCAAATTAGCAGTAAGAAAAAAAGGAAAATAAAAAAGCATTGTGCAATATGCTCTTTCATTCTACAAATGGAGTTTTCGATGTGCAGCACCAAATGGTCTATGGTGTATCTCACAGCTGTAAGTCTTGAGACACTGTGCCTCCAGTCTTTTCAAGAAACAGAAACAACAGTTTACAGTGAAGTCTATAGATAAAAAAATAAGCTTATTTTTATAATTTAAAAAGCTGTTGCAATGGGTAATGACCTCCCAAGCACATAAAGAAAATGGAATACATTTATTTCATCAGTTAAATTAGTGATTAGGTCTTTCATATTAGCATCTTTATTTAAACATTTGCTGTTCTTACTGTGACATAGCAAAACACTCATTTGTCAAACTGTGACTGTAAAGCTTTTCTCCAGCACAAGTGTAATTAGAATAGTAGAGAAGTGATGAGATTGTCATCAGCTTTGAGCTCGAGGGACGAGCCAGTATTTTAAGTGGTTCAAGTAAGTCTAGTAGCAAAAACAGTTTCCAATTCAAGCCTGCCCTCCTCTGGCTTTAATGCAGCACTGCTAATAAATTTTGGATCAATAGTATCTTTTTGTAATGAAGTGGAGGAGCTAAATTAATAGAAGCTGATACAAATTATTAATTGAGACCTTTAGTCAGCATTTCTTTTTATTTTTTTTAATAGTAGTTAAAGAGTTGTGGGTTTGTTTTGGTTTTTTTCCAAGCCCCATCTGGGCTCCCTGGCAGATCCTTGTTCTTCAGCTTTTCAAAAGCCTACTAGTGTTATCATTCATATCAGAGTTCCTGAGACTAAAATGCAACATGAGAAGTAACATTCTGCAGAGGGTTAAAAGACATTTAATTGAAAAACTATAGAAGAGTATTTTGCTGTGTTAATGATTCTAATACATAGTGCTCTATGTAATAGTCAAGAGCTAATGTCCTAGAAGAGACCTGTATCAGTCTAGTTCTAGTATTCTGTCACCAGAAGTACCCTTTCTTCCTAACATATGAAAGGAAAGAAGAAGGACCTTTATTACTGTGTTGATTTTAGAGTGAACCTTCTATCATGGATCTCCCATGCAATTAACTCAACTTAGGACTCAATTTCCTCTCTATATTTAAAGTAGGATGGTAACTTGGAGGGGGCTGGGTTGGGAAATCTTAGTTATACTTGATCTTAGTTATACTTAATCATAGAGATCCATCTAGAATGATTTCAACTGCAAGATGACATGTGTCTGGAATACAAAATCTGTACCATTATGCAATGGAGGATGTCATCAAGCTGAAAAGCCTCTGGTTCATTTAGTCATCTTTGTGCTTTGTTACACTTAACAGCATCTAATCTCTTCTCACTGCTACCTAAACCTAAAGTAAAAGAATAAAATATGGTTTTTTCAATGTGTACTGAATATACACTTGAAAAAACATAAAAAGCATTACAGAAATTTCATTTTACTTGTGTGTATCTGGAGGAACATGTTGATTTGTATTTGCAGTCCTCTGGCACACCACTATCTGTTGCTGCACTGCATGGGAGAGCACAGCACTCGTTCCCACATCTGGAATGTGCAGGTGCACAGGGGAATCAGGCAGCCAGCCACTCTTAGCCAGCTCCTTGTTGTCTGGTGAGCGGTATCAGGAACCAAACAACAAAAGGACATCTCAAGGACAGGCTGAGGGAGCTGAAGTAAAAACCACCAGAAGTGCCCCAAGACCCCCCATGCATGTGCAACAGGGGGGATGATCGCTGTTAGCCACCGTGGGTGGAAAAATACCGTTCAGCCTCTGTGCATGCGTCGGCCACGGGTGCACTGATGCTGGAGCAGTCTCCACACCCCCCCCAGGAGAGCTATAAGTGGCCTGCTGCGGCGGGAAGGGGGGATTAATTTTTGGAAGGTCAGTCTGATGCACATCTTGATCCAGGGGATGCCCTGCAGAAGGCATTAGGACCTTCTGACTCCTCTTCCCGAGCACCGTGCTACGCACCCTCCTCCTGCTCGGCGGTTTGTCTACCACCTTGGGGTCAGTGTGTATATGGGGATTTTGATTGAATAATATTGGCTTTTATTTATTAGTTGTGTGTGTGAGTGCTTGAGTAAAATTGGTTTTGCTTATTAGTTGTGTGGGTGAACTGGGAATCCTTCACAAAGCTGGGACACCCAAATGCTGATACATTTGTCAACATTGGTTTGACTTCAAGTTCTGAAAGGTGGTCCTTTCTGGAGTGTCACCTTTAGCAGGAAGTCCATGCAATGCCTTCTGATGGAGCTTGGCAAGAGGAGGTGTGAACTGCTCCTCATGTTGTTGGTCATGGTTAGGCCATGCTGAATTATGAATGTTACGAAAGGTTTCTCCTTAAGTTTCTGATGTGAGTTCACCCAAAGTGAACAATCAAGATAAATTCATACCTACATTCAGTTTATCTGATTTGTTCAACATTTAGATATACCGAGAAAGATTGTTTATACATACACGTGACACATTTACTGTGGTGACTGAGTAATCTTATTCAAGATCTGATAATATGCATAATTTTTCATTTCCTACTATGCTCTGTATGCTGTAATTTGCATTACTAGTTGTTAAAACCTGTTATGACAACACTAAAACCTAGACTATCTTTGAGGTAAGAATTAAAGCCGTGCTTTAAATTCCATTTAAGTTAAAGCTATGCTAAATGAAAATTTTATTTATACTTACAGAAAAAAAATCCTAATTTTAACAAACCCCCTTCCTCTTTTGAAGGCACCAAAGGAAAGGTATACTTGGGGATATATACAGTAACTGACACAATGTATTTTTTTTTTCAACAGTGACAAGCTAAAAACCAGAACAAGCTCCCACTGTAGAAGAAAACCCACACAGACCTGCTCCACATCCACTCAGCATACTTCAACTCAGAGGTCCTTCTTTTTGCTTTACTACTTGCTTTCTCTTTGCTTATTACCAGGAGATAATTAGAAGATTTTTGTATACATTTATCTTGTAAAATCTGAAAGAGTGCATTCAAAAGCACAATTGTGAATCAGTGACTGTGCATCAATCAGTTAATTTTCAAATATTTCATTATCAGAAAAAGTTGTTTCAACCACATTTATTTTTTGTAGATGGATGCTAAGAAAGACTATAACAACAAATGGTCACTGAAGAGAGGAAGCAGAATATGACTTTCAAGTACAGTTCTTATTTTTCAAATACTCCAATTCTATGTTCTGTATCAAAGAGAAATATTTCATTTTCATATGCAATGCTGTCAACTGATTGCAAAGACATCCTCAATTATATGGTTGCCTCATCTTAATGCAATGTACTCAGGTCAAAACTGGTAGAGAAAGAATTATACTAACAGCAAAGACTGGTTTGGAAATCAGAATATATTCACTGTTTTTGTCATTTTCTTTCAATCACAGTAAAATTTTGCCTAAAATCTCCATCTTTTAAGTCCTTTAAAATCTTTATAGATGTGTGCTGTTACAACAACACATTCTTCAGCAGTGAAAACCTCACTGAGATCTGTTGACAAGGTGTACATTCAAATACCTTTAAAGGAAAATCCTCCTAAAACCACTGAGACCTTCCCTGCAGAGATGATTTAAAAAAAAAAAAAAAAAAAAAAAAGCTTAATTTAAAAACAAAGAGTGAGTAAATACAGGTATTAGCTTTGGCCTCAGAAAATCCTTTAATCCATCAGATTTTTGCGTATCACTAAAAGTATGCAAGGAATCAGATGGCTGTTTTCATCCTCGGCCAAGTACTGCAATCATAAACCCATGCATTTAAGAACTGTTGTGTTTTGTAGAGGAACTACCTCTGGTAAAAGGTAGCAGGACCTTTACAGGTGATGCTTTGTTTTCATTATTAAATGAAGATGGGGAGAATGGTAATATTCAATTCTCAAGCACAACAGCAATTCTCAAAAATTTCTAAGAGCATTTGATAAGGTTCTGTTGAATGCTGTCTCACCTCAGACTGCTGTTTTTCTTTCACTGGCCTCAGGAGCTGTAATAAAAAGTAATGAAATTATTACTCTGTTTGCACTCAACTCTGTATCATCACTCAGTTTTGGTTTATCTTTAAATAGCTAAATTGTATAGTTATGGTACTGAATATACAAAATGACTATACTTTGCCTTTTGTTCCTACCACTGATCATTTTACTGGTTTTCTAGATAGATACCAGACACTATCACTTTTCCTGGAAATATCAGGCAGGGGCCCGAGTACAGCCAATGAGCATCAAACACAAATTTATATGAAAGAGATTCTAATCTGCACAGAAATTTTTTATTTGCAATACTGCTCTGTATTCCCAGTATGTTTTTAAAATATGCTAAATGCAAATCTCAAACATAATCACCCCTAGGTCTTAAAAACATTCAAGAATGAGAGATTTTAGAATTCTGACATTTCCCACATGATTGTACAGCCTTAGTAATTTTTATTTTAACTGTAGTGCTTTTCATTTCTATTTGTCTCTTTGTGAAACAAGAAATGTTTCCCAGACAAGTAGTATTGCAGAGTATCTGGGATTTATTAGACTCAGTGAATAAGAATACTAAAATGGGATGGAAGAAAAGGACCATCATCATTAGGGCACAGTAAAAATGGAAAGTTTAACTATAATAATACAGTTAAATAAAAGGGCTAGTCCTAATACACTACCATTTTTAATGACATAGTAAAGATATAGCCTGTAATGGAAATCTGACATATACCTCTTGCTTATGTTCTTGTATTATTTATACTGATTTACAATGTAATCCTAGAGTATGAAACATCTACCGTTTTATCTTTGAGATGTGAGTTCCTCCTAAACAAGAGTCAAACTCAAACTTGGTGCCTAGGCCTGTAAAATTAACGCAGTTTCTTGTCAGCAAAATCTCAAAAGCGAGAGTGGGAAGTGCCTAATGGAGGTGTGCAGGGAGTTCTTGCGTAGAGTTCAGGGGGATTTTTCAATGTGTCACTTCATTTTGTCTCCTTCAGCATTTGGAGTTGCGTGGCTTTACTTTGCGGTGTGTGGAGATAAAGCTTTAGAGATCTGGAATTGTTTAATCTGAAGTGTATCCTCTGCACCCAAAACCAAAGACAAGGTAAAGCCATCAAACTATTTCCCTGAGTGAGACTGGTGCTGAAGTGATTCAGTCACGTCTGTAAGAATCTCAGTTCTCTCCTCTACCCATAAAAACTGAAACATCTGGCTGGTTTACAATCAGTGTTAAGTGATATTTATTTGCTATGAAAACACAGCACTGTGTGAATTACTGCTAATCAAGTTAATAAAACAGCAGGGAATCACATTCTTGGATGTCCCAGTGAAAACCTCTGCAATTTTATTTCCAATTTAATTGTTCTTGCTGATGACATGAACTATGAAGCAAAACAAATTAAGGGAGTCTTTTTGTAACAAAAAAACTTTCAACACATATGGTGTTACTAATTTTCTCATCACTCCAGCAATTGGGGATCTTGGTTTTCTTATTTGCTGGATAACACCATTCCACATGTTTTTGTCTTCATTATCAGCCAGTAAGAAAAATTAAAAATCAAGTAAAAGCAATATCCTTAACAGAAGCATTACCACAGTAAACTACAAACATGAACTAGTACCCACAGCATGCCCACAACACCCTACTTCTGTCTTCTCTGGGAAAAGCTGCCTCCATCAATTTCTTAAGAGCACTTGTTTCTTTGGGTATTACTTCTCCCTTCAAAACAGCTCAGTGTTTCATGCCCAGTCACAGACAGCATTGGGTTTGAGGGCCAATTATCAGTATTTCATTTATTTGAATAGTGCTGTCCCAGCAGCTTGAAGATGCAGGGAAGATGACCAATGCTTTCTTTTACCCTTTGGCTGCATCAATAGCTCACCAAAGGACTCCTGAGTTCATAGACCCTCTTAACATCCAAGATGCAACAGGAGCCAAATAAAGGCACAGAAAGCTTCTGCAGTCAGTACAAACATTTACTGTTGGCATGCTCTGGTTTTTTGCGTTGTTTGGGGTTTTGTTTGGTTGGTTGGTTTTGTTGTGGGGAGTTTTGTTGTTGTTTGTTAACTGCAAATATAGCACTTCGGACAGCCTGAGACTATGGATGTGTTAGGAGGGAAGAAGTGCTGTTTTCCAGTCACTCTCCTTTGTTTACAGACACCCTTTCTCAGCTTCAGTCTGTAACACTATATAAATTTAGACCATTAGCTGTACAGAATGAGCTTTATTTGCAAACAAAATGCAGGCACTTGAAATCTTCTAGGCCACAGCACTAATGTTGTTTGCAGAAGAATTGTGGCAAAGAAATATCAGCTTTCTTGCTATTCACATCCTGGCTTCTACAGTTAAATAAAGGAAATAACCTTCAAGGTTTAAGTCAAATGTTAGAATTAACAGACATGAGTAATGAGGACTATTAAGGAAAGCTTCTGTGCTCTGAAAATTATTCCCTAACTCGGTGTGGGAAGGATAGAAGAGAAGCAGCTAGTACACATGGCAGTTTTGTGAATCCCCTTTCTCATCCACAACACGAATATGCTGTATCGCGTATGTTAAACCAATTTCTATGCAAAGGAGACGGAGCTGTTTAACCATTTGGATCAGCTGTTTAGTACATTTGACCTTCTGAATCCTACTTACACTAAAGTTACAAGAAGTTTAAGGAAAACACTTGTTGAATTTAATTCCAATACAGTGAGTCACATTTTATTGTAGTATTTTGTAAGAGATTATTAACAAGATGCGTGCTGTAATGAACAGCTGGGTTTGTATGTTTAGAAAGAACAAGCTCTAACGGTCATTACATTGTGGAAACAGATCCGACGTGGTCTCATTTACAAAGGAAAATCAATTTAATACAAAATGCTGAAAAATAGGTTCCCCCAGCAGCCACTTCTCTTCCTCTGCAACAGTTAGAAAAGAAGGTTCATTGGTTTGAGGGATTTTTCTCTTTTGAGTATGACTACCCATTACTGACAAATGAATGTGCCTCTTGCACTATGCTTGTCCAGAAGAATAGTAAATTGTTGTTTTGAATGTACAATTTTTACTCAGGAGTACTGGTTTGAAAAGTCTGGCAACAGTGATATACCATGAAAACCCGAAACCTAATGCAAATCTATGGATAGAAATACTTGTTACCTCAGTTTCAAGGTAAAATTCTCAGCTCAAGTGTAAGACTATGCCTAAGATAATTTAACAGTAGTTATATAGTACTCTACTCCAGTAGCAGAAATACATCAATCCACTGATGTACGAGCACAAGGCCAGATATGACAAAATAGGAATATGTGACCGAGCTGCTAAGTACAAACTCACCTTTAATACCATCCAGAAAAAAAGCAACATAAAAGGCTTCATTAGTATATCCCATAAATTATGGATTTGTTACCACAAGTGCTCCGTTAATCTGAAGATAACTATTCAGAAGTAACAACATCTTGGTTGATAAACAATGAACTGGAAAAAGCCCTACCTGCAAGATGATCCTGGGAACACTTAATTTTTTAAAGTGAAATGAAGATACCTAGCTAGCATTTTTCTACCTATCCTAGCAGCTTACCTGATGAAGAAAGAGTGGAGTAACCCAGAACTGATTGTTCAAAAACATCATTGTGCAAAACTAACTCTTACAAAAAGTCAATTGACACAAGCTGTGCTTCCATTACTATGTGTCATTATTTGGAGCACACTTTGTTGCTGCTTATGTCTGGGAATGTATAAAGAAAATGTGATATATGATCATGTCACGTGCCATTTGTCATGAGGGCATATTCTGCTGGGGAAAGCCCAAGCTCACAGTCTAACCCTTTTTTAGGGATAAGCTATCCCAGTTTATATAGAAGTCACTCATGAACTCTTAAGCCTTCGCTTTACTTGTTAAGATATCATTAAATATGTCAGTCACATGACTAGAAATACTGATGTATCCCATCGACATGTTTAAGGTGTACGAAAGCACAGTGCACATGGACTGGTTTAAAAGAAGAAAGGCTGTTTGTGCATCCTGTAACATCACAGCTTGTTTGTGTCACCACGTCACCAAAATACTCTTTTACCCCTCCCCGTTTCAATTGTTGGTAGACTGTGGCAAAAGCAAGCTCTGGACTGCCAGAACCCCTCATGTGGCTTGCAGTGTGCTACCTGTCTGTACCTGCAATTTGATCATCTCGGAATGGCAGAGCAGGCATTCACATACTGGAAAAGGAAATGAGATATTTGTGTAAGTGATATTTATCATAGCTCTGGATTATTTTTTGCATCTAAAAGTACTGACCTCTTGTTATACTTAATGCAACAAAATGGCTACAGAACTTCAAGTAATTGCCTTAGGCAAACCAATACACAACATGCAATGCTTTAACCGTGTCTGGACAATAAACCATGACTATGAATAAAACTGAGTAGATGTGTGCTGTCAGGAGTGATTTTTAAGAACTTTGTTTCAGAGTTTCCATATTCAATTAAATTCCTTCCAAACTGTGACAAGAGCAGACATGACATAGACTGCCCATGTTAAATACTTCAGCCACATTAGTTAATACTGGGAACCAGAAGACCTGGACCTAGCATTACAACATAAGGCAACAGAGTACCTGGGAAAGAATGAAAATGTGGTACAGATAGGACATAACTGGCTGAGGCAATGGCACAGACATCATGTCTCGTAAGTAGTGGTGTCAGACAACAGCCTGATGGTTAGGGCACTAAAAGGGGGCCTTGCAAAGACCACTCATTAGTTAGAAAAGAAAGCGCCTCAGTACTCACCCAGGCTCTGAGGTTGTAAAGACAACAAGCCCTAAGCGCTGCACTGGTATTTTTTAGATATTACATCTAAAATCGGAACTCCTCTCCCCCAATTTCTAGTGAAGTTTTCACCCCCAGAACTCCGAGTTTCCACAGACTGGTAGACACACTGCACAGTCTGGTATCAAAGATGGAAAGGCGTTTCCAATTTCACGCAGAAATATTTTTGTTATCGCTCCATCTCTACCTTTGACTTACCAAAAGGCATTTCCTAGTCTCCAAAGGTGGCAAGCAAAGAGTGCGCGTACCTTGAGAGCTCTGGAAAGAAAACACACACGCATAAATGCAGGACCTACAAGCCGATGAGGGAAGCTCGCGGCTCTCGTAACCCCCTCACCCTGCAACAACCGCCCCGATTCTGGCGGGCTGCCCTTAGCCGGTCCCCCTCGCCTCACCAGGCCCGCACGCCAGCGCCGGACCAAGCTCGGCGCAGCAGCCAGCGGCACGTATGCCGGGCAGGCGGCAACGAGCGGAGAAAGCCCGGCAGCCGCCATTTCCTCGCCCTTCTCAGGCAGAGAAGAACAACCGTCCGCCGCCGCTGGAGGTGTCTCCTCCCCGCAAGCCTGCGGCAGCGCGTTAAAGTCCCGCCCACCGCCGCAGCGCTGCACGGGCAGCTGGGCTCCTCCTCCCTCTCTCTTCCCCGCCGCCGGCATGCCGAAGCTAAGCAAGGAGGCCAAGCAGCGGCTACAGCAGCTCTTCAAGGGCGGCCAGTTCGCCATCCGCTGGGGCTTCATCCCTGTCGTGCTCTACTTAGGTCAGTGGCGGGCGGGAGACCGGCGGCGGCACGCTCCAGCAGGCCGGGCGCTCCAGGGGGGCGCTCGGCGGCCGTTGGGGAGGCCGAGGCCGAGGCCGAGGCCGGGGACGCGCGCTGCCCGTCTGGGCCGTGCCTGCCTGCCTGGCAGCGCGCGCACACGGAGGCGGGGGGGGAGGAAGGGGCAGAAGGAAGGCACGCCGCAGGGGGGGGTGCCCCGCCTCTCGCTTCTCGTCACGACCCGGGCAGTGCGGCCTTACCCGCGCGTGTGGACGCGTGGCGCGGCCCGTGGCGCGGCCCGTGGCACACGCGGGCAAGGGTCGGGGCTTCCTGTGGCAGGACCGCAGGGTGGGGGTGGGGTTTTTTTTTTTAGAAAAAAACTGTGGGGTTTTTTTTTGCTGCTTTCCCTTCCTGGAGGCTGCGTGCACACGGAAGGGAAGGCCGCGGGCGTCGGCGGTCCGTGTCAGGCTAGCGGGCCGGGTCAGGCCAGGCCGCTCTGGGGAGCGGGCCGAGCACGCACCGGAACAGGTTAATAGCAAACGAAGCTGAGATTTAATCCTTAGTCAGCGACTGCTTCGGCAGCTTGTTCAAGCCCTCCTGTTTCCTTGCGGTAGGGAGTCGGTGCGGATCTCTGCTTCATGGCGCCGAGGGGGGCCGCCAGCCGCTGGCTGAATTTCCACATAGGTACAGGTTACGGTTTCTCCCAAAGGGGTGTGGGTCTTGTTACCAGTCTGCTGTGCAACGGCCAGGAGATGCCTGGATGTCGTGTTTGGTGCCCAGGATCTGTTCTACTTGTTTCTGTGATGAGACTGGCTTGGTATCACCGCCAAATGGTAGCTCTTCCACAGAGTTTGGGCTTTATGCCGTCAGCTGTCTTTTTCAAAGATTCTGACCTACTTAGCGTGTGCAATAGGCCTGACACTTTTGTTCACTTCTTTTATAACAAGGGGTCCCAGGAAGGTTGATCCGTGCAAGCTGGTCTGGCTTACTTTCTGCCCTAACTCTCTTGGGCCCTTTGGGAAAAGCACCTACATCGGGCTGGCATCTGTGCCTTGAATGCAAACGTGAAGGAGGGTTGGGAGCTTAATGTGTTTACAGTCAAAGCCGATAGGTTATTTTAATTCATTGAGGGGAATGCAGTGCCCAATCTGTAGGGCTTTGATTGTTCACATAGTAGTTTACAATCAGGAAAAAGTTGGTATCTTCAGCAGTTACGTATGTGCTTTAATAGCTACAGGTAAAAAGAGATCACTTCAAACACTAGGGAAAAAAATAATTGACAATATTTGGTTTAACATTTAATTACATTTCCATTTACTTCATCAGTTATTTTAAATTGATCATTTCTGGGTGAGAATTTCAGCAGTGTTTTGTGACCTAACTTTGCTCTTGCTGAAATTATATTTTTATTATGCTTTTATGGCAGTATCTATGAATATGGGAAAGATGCTGTTTGTTCTGAGGAACCAGAGGAAATTAAATAAGTTATGTCAGATCATCCAAAGCCATCTTACCATGTTTATAGTTGCACTAATAACAAGGTGCATAGCATATTTCTGTATATCAGTGTAGCTTAACTTCATACCTCCAGAAAATAAGTGTGCTGCTTTGTATTCTTATAAATTTGTTTGCTGTAATGAAGACATTAAGTGTAAGCAGATGGGAGGGAGACATGCAGGGTGCCACCTTTACTTGCCATACACATTTGGAGGAGGTGGTGGCATGCATTCAAAGTTTCTAGAAATGGAAGAACCCCTTTTGTACTAGGATTATATTTGAATCTGGGAGGGAAGGTGTGATTCAGTGGAAGGGCAAGAGGCTGCACAGTTGTTGGTGTCACTGATTGAAGGTAAATTTTTGTATTGAGCCCTGTATATATGAAATACATGCTAAACTAAAAACATAGGCAAATAAACTTTCAGAAATGTTGAACTTTTTCTCTGAAAGGCTTTCTAGGTCAGGATGAGATGCTGAGAGGATGTGCAAGGGAGCCTGGTATGTGAATGTGCAATTATAGGTCGTTGGTCACTTTTTTTTCTTATATTTTTTTTTAAACTTCCTTTGAAGTGGCTGCCTCTGTTTTAAGTAGATAAATTAGACCACTGCACTTTTGTTAAACCTTGAGTTGCTTATTTGAAAGTCCTAGAGTGGGGAAGGGAAAGCCAGAAACGTTCATGTGCGCAGACTGTGACTCCTAATACAAATGGATGAATTTTAACGCAATTTTTCTGTACGGTATGGCAGCCAGAGAATGTGAGTCAGGAAGTTTAATAATCTGAAATCACACAAGGTTATCTTAAAGAGCTAGCCCAGTGCCTGTGAAGTTAATAGAAGTTTTTCCGTTAACCTTCATGGTCTGTGTTCCAGGCAAGCTGACATTAATTATTTCGTTTCTGGAAACAGGGGAAATACTGTATTTTTTTGTATAACATCCATTTCTAGATACTAAGTGTAGGATCGAGTGGGAACAGTGCACGAATTGCATGATTCTGTGTCAGGACTTTTAGTTTACAGTCCAGCAGACAAAGGTATTTCATACACTAAACCTTTGAGTGCTTCTCCAGCATACCTTTGCTGTAGTGAATTGGTATTTGAGTCACTGGCTGGGTGTGAACTCTTTGTAATTAACTTTCATTTAATTTTCCTGTATGTTAGTAGATTAACAAACACCTTGGGTTTTTTGCAAGCTTTAGTACTCAATAGCTTTTCAGAAAGTAACAGTAAAAATAGAAGATTTTAGGTTTAATCAATTTAACGTTTAGAATTCTGTCACCCTAAATTGAGTGAACTGTTACACTACTTTTAAGTTCTGCATCAGATGGCCTTGCAGAACATGGCCTGCTGGTCCTCAAGGTGCTCACTTTACTAGTTCTAGGTGTCACTGTTGTTTCTGCATTACTAGGTTGCTTTCTGAACAACATTTCAGACCCTTGTGTGTTTGTAGATATTTATGTCTTGGTCTTTGGGGTAGATAACTTACTCCATCTCATGTAGGTAGCTGACCCTGAATTTTAAATCAGATAAAGATACAGGTAAGAATAAGGAAAAAGGAAAAAAACACAACCC
>JANHGN010018687.1:0-23192 GCA_024605025.1 Megaceryle maxima | reverse complement strand
ACGGTCGGGGGTGCACGAGAGGTTCCCCCTGTCAAACACAAACCAAAAAAATCAGCCCCCCCCCCCCCCCCCCCCAATATCATCATGTATATTTTTCAGCACCAATTTTACAATAACTGCCTATACATTATTTGCTAAGGGATGTACTGGGTACTTATCAGGAAGCACAGCTACCCCCCTGCTGTTACTACCATTTCTAGAAGCTGCTGCTTTGTTTTATTTGGGGGGGTTTCTCTCTGCACTGAGCCAGTGCTTCCCCAGCAGAGTTTGCTGCGTTTACTGTTTTTGTTTCAAAAGACAGGAAACCAAAGCTCGATAGCTTCTAGGAAGAGAGTCAACTATTCCAGTATTGTCTCCCACATAATTTTGGTCAAAGAAACTCGCATAATAATCCCTGCCCATGTTTCTACTTTAGCTATTACAGTTACAGGGGAAAAAGCCTTAAAAATCCCCAGACTTGAGATTCAAGGCATTCAGTGACAGGGAATCTGCCCGATCTCTGGCTACGCTGTTTTCACAGATGACTGCCCATGCTGCTAAAAACGTACATCTTGTATTTATTTCTATTTTACGCAGATAAGGCTCTTTCTCCTCTCCGGCTTCCCTATATTCCTAGCTGTTTACCTTTTTTTATATCATTTAACCACGGATTACATTTCTCCCTTGCTGAAGCATAAGCCTGGATTCTGCTGTTCAACTATTAATCTACACTAATCGCCAAGACTTTTTCAGATGCTTTTTCAGATGCTTTCCTGGCTGTAGTCCTGTATCTTGCAATCACAACCGAGGGTTTTCGTTTATTTACTTATTTAAACAAAGGTACGACTTCTCATAATCCAATATTAAAATGTACATTAATGATAAAACATGACCTAAAAATTATTTGGGTTTGTCATTAAAGTGGACCTGCACCCATCATTGCTTACACAATATGATTTTTTTTTTATCATCAGCATATTTGCACAATTTTTTTCGTACCTTTATGATTAATGCGTTAACCCTTAACATGATTCCAATTAGACCATGAATATGAGCTGTGTGTCTTTTTTTGCTTGCTAGATGGGTTTTCTGTATCATCTGTGAATTTTAGGAACAAAGAATCAGTTTGAAAATTAAGAATTTTGTTTGTTCAGGGAAGTAATCCTATTCGGGAACGATCAAAAAAAAAAAGATCACAAGATATAATTTTGATCCTATTAAAAAAAAAAAATAAAAATCAATGACAGAACTTCTGTCGACTGCGCTGAGGTCACAGAATCACCCCAGAATTCCTTCATGGCATTCTCCGCAGGGTTAGGACGTCCCTGGCACACCCGCAGGACGCTGCTGCTGACCCCGCGGGCAGCCCAGCACCGAAGGCAGGACAGACCCTCTGCCTTTGCCACCAGCTGCTCGGAGAGCACCCCACTGCTAAACTCATTTGCAATTGTTCGAGGAAAGTGTTTTCATTTTTTCACCCATATCAACCAAATAAATTCCTTCTCACTCAGGACTCTGTATGAGCCCAGTCTCAAGGGTAGTTCAGTTCTTTCTGCCTGCATCAGTCCCTTCAATTCATTTCTGTATTTTAATGACAAAAAGCCCCCCCAATGTTAATTTTTGGATAAAAGTTGTGCTCCAACATGGAAAGGAGTATTCTGGAGCACTCTGTCAGGGCACATTCCATCCTCAGCGACGCACACCAGGACAACGAACGTAAAATATCTCTGATATATTGTGAATCTGCAAAGACAGGATCACAAAGGAAATTCTTTTGCAACTGTCAATTGACAGATATCACCTTTTTTCTCTACAAAAAAAAAAAAAAAAACCCCGTTAATTTTTCTCAGGTTATCTGTAGGCAAAATATTAGTTTTTTTATGAAATAATGTGTATTCTCACGATTATCCCTGTATACTTGCACAAGAAAATACAAGAATATGCACATTCCCCATACTGGTCACCAACAAATTCTCAAGGGACCTAACCAGCTTTTCCAGAAATGATAAATACATATGATTTTTTTTTTTATAGGACTCTATGTATGTATGTATATCAAAGAGCACATCCACCTACAAGTGCTCTCTATGTATAAAAGAACTACTGCTTAAAAAAAAAAAAAAGGAAAAAAAAAAAAGCTGTTTTTTCTTTCTGACAAACGGGCATGAAATAACAGGCTGACATCTGCCTCTGCAGGTCATTCCAGTCAGGCTGCTGCATGTCAGAATTCAAACTGCTCCATCCATCAATGGCAGACCAAAAATTAACGTAGCTTGGAAACTCTGCAGCAAGACAGTAACAGCCCAATTTAAAGTCTGACCTTCGGAGAACGGTGGGGTAAGATGGAAAAATTATTTCATGCCCTGTACCAAAGCCAACAACACAGTTCAGAGGGATTTTCAGTTAATTTTTTATATATATATATATGAAAAAAAATAAAGTTTGCTAGCATACAGCCATTAAACTGTTATGTCAGATAAGCAAACAGTTATAAAGGCTTTTCATTTATAAGGAATTATCAATTACATGCATGGAAGATGCACTTTCATGGCATTTAGCATTTTAATTTCTTTGAATTACTGATTTTTTTTTTTAAAGCATAATGTAGTCAACGTTATAAATAACACTGTTTTATTAGCGATTGATTGGGTAAAAGCTATAGTTGGTTGTCATGAAAATTCTGATTGAACCAGGCTGCAGTTTTTGCAAGATAGAGAACTTCTACTCTGATTAAATAGGATAAATATTAAAAAATATCTTCTCAAAATTCCAGTATTAAATTACTCTATATAGGAGATGATCAAAGCAGTTATTTAATAATCACGGAGACATACACATTAGCAGTGTACACCAGCACAAATCCTAGAGGTTCTTTTAGCCTTCCAGGCTCTACACCAGCAGATAACTGATTAATCCATTTGTTAAATCACCTACTAACACACTTGTTAATTGCTCGATAAGCTAATTTAAGTGGAAGCTTAGTAACATACAATTCAAACTTCCATCTCCTGTTGTAAATAGCAGAAATAACACAGTTTAAAACTCCCAGTACTTCAGTAAAACTGAACGGATTAAAAAATAAAATTTAACTAATTCCATAAAATTGCCAGATAATGTTTGAAATGTACACCCAGAACTTGAGAAAGTAATTTATTTTTCCAAAGCCTTTCTCTAGAAAGAGAGGTTTTCATCTGAAAACCTCGCTTAGCGTTTTCTCCCCTTACAAAGTTATTTTTTGCAAGGTTACAAACCATTTTCCTCTGTTAAACAGGTAGTTAACTTTGCAGCAGAATCAAAGACACTAAGGAATCTGGAAGATGTTATTCAATAATGATAAGGGATCAGATCGCTGCAGTCTAAGAGTTTCCCAAAACAACAGCACATGGATATTTACAATTTCTTTTTGTGTAAAATACTACGATCCTGCAGCCCTGGACACACCTTTCCAAATACACGAGCCGGCTTTTCCTATTGTAAATTCAGTCTAAGTAGGGAATTTCACAACAGGCCACTAATTTATAGTGTTTCTCAAAAGTGTATAGAATTGGATGCTTTGGACAACAAAAGCATCCCCTTTGTAGTTGTTTGCATAACTTCAGAGCCAGGGAAATGGCAAAGGTGTCTCTCTCACAATACCACCTCTTTTTGAACATCTGACAACTGTCAGAAAGGGAAACAGAAAAATTAGTTTAGATCTAAATATACTTTAATGATAAACCTAAAGCCATTACAGGATGGAGATAATTTCTCATCACGGTACTAGATACAGAGAGGATCAGCAAGATTCTGGAGGCAACAACCACTGAGATTCTATTAATTTCTATGGTTTGGTTCACAGCAATGGGAAGGATAACAGCTTGCTCTTCTTTTTTGGTACTATAAAGATGCAAATTAACTAATTTGCAAAATAATCTACCAACAAGCCACAGGTAGAATCTCACCTGAACTAGCTGATGGGCAAGTCTAAAAAAGTACTGGTCTGAGTAATCCCCACGTGGCTGTGTTTGGTTGGGAGCCAGCAAGGATCAGCTGTCCTGGGCTTGGGAAGAACTGCAGATAAAACTTGTGGATGACACAAAAGCTGGGGGAACGGGAAACACTGAGGAAACCACCATCTTACTCAGCACTGTAGGAACTGCCACTATCCTCTAAACAGGACCCATCCAAACAATTCAAGTTTATTTAAAGTGTCCACCAGAAAATACTGACACCTAGGAATAAAAGACAGGAGTATTTCAGAGCTATAAAGATAAAAGAGTTCAGAAGATGGTCCCTGAGTAAGGTACTAGTAAAAAAAACCCCTGAAGTTATTTGCTGGAAAGCTGAATAGGAGAGAAATTTCACATCTGAGTATGCTGTTGATGAGACCAGTCTAGGAATGCTGCCCACAGTTCTGGTGTCCAGCATCAAAAGCCTACTGAAAAAATGAAGAAAAACCTTATACTGAAAAAAGTAAAAGCCAAACCACATTTAACTTATCAGAAATATGAAGGTAGGAAGTACCTCCATATGCATTAAGTAATGGACTGTAAAAGGCTCTACCTCCTCCAAAAATCCACAACAAGGACCAACATCCAGGAGCTGCAGCGGAGAGATGTCAGACAAAAGGGTCTCTACACTCTACTGTCTGACTGAACAGTCAGGGAATGACAGATTCCTCCTGCCTTGAAACAGCAAGACAAGTTGAGACAGCACAAGATACATTCTATTTAAACACAAGTTCCTAGGCTTAATACAGAACTAACTAGACTAATTTTAATGGCATATATTATACAGGCTGTCAGATTAGATGATTTAACATTCCCTTCTGGCCGTAAAAATCTATAATCAATGAAATAATCCATTAGCTGCATTTCATAGAGTTTCTTACACGTTCTTCGGAAGTACCCGGGGTAGCCCCCTGCCAAAGACAAGCCAGCGCACGGCCTGTCTTGGTTTGATGTAGTAGGGAACCGAAATATTTGCACTTTAATTATCACTAAGAGAGCATACTGGGCTGCCAAGTTGAACTGCAGTAATTTTATGACCAAATAAGCATGGTAGCAAAGCTGCTGCATGTTATACTAAGAAGTCTGAAAAGTTCAAGTTATTATAGGCCATCTGACCAGGATAAGCAATTATTTTCCACATTTTATCTTCACCTGCAAATTATTGGTTTAAGCTTAAAAAAAATTAATTAAAAATCAGACGCCTCGGACAAGAGTTGTAACAATTACCTGTGACAATTTAGATCCAAAAAAACCCCTTTTACTTTAATAAACATGACTGTTTACACTAGTAGCAACCATATGTAGTTCTTTACAGTATCCTAGTATTTTATTCTTCAAATAAAACATGTAATTATTACATGAGAAAAACTGTGCCATTATCTCATTATTTCCATTAAACTAATGGAAATTATTTACTTTTTTTTTTGTTGTTTCTCACCAATTAATACACTTGGTAGACATGATGAATTATTTTTAACCAGTTCAAGACTTAGTTTACCATCAGTTCACAATTCTCCTGCCAGTGAATTCAACTTAATGAACTGCAGATATTTTAAGGGGAAAAAAAAGAGTCTTTGCCTATTAACATTAATCATTACACTAAACAAAGTTATGGGGAATATCCTCCACTTCTTCTGAAGTAATCAAAGCTGCAGTCAGTGTCCTTTTAAAGGAAACTCTTCAAACTTTAATCTGCAACGAAAAACAACTACTCTGAAAAAAATGAACTGCTTTAGGTTTGTCTGTTGCTCTCTGTTACAAAAGGGCCAAGTGTGAGATGCGTTTAACTGGGAGAGCAGCGAGAACTTAGAGGATTTTCTTTATTTTCCTTACAGAGCTGCTCAGACAGTAGCAGAGAGTCAACTGGCAAGTCCAAATACTAAATTTTATTCTTTTTTTTTTTTTAATGTGTTTCCAGAGGATGGGTGACAGCTGCTTCCCAGCAGTTTCCCCAGCGCTGTCCAGTCCTTTAGCAGCCGTTAACGCCGCAGTGCTCCAGGCTGCTGCAGGTGCTTTTAGAGACACTCTAGGACAACCTGCAGCCCCAACATTTCTGCCTTTGCAGTGTCCCATCTGAAATAACTGAGAGGGGCAACACTGACTCCTAGACAAGGGAATGTCATAAATTTGATATATGATCAACATTTCTTTGATTCAGGGTAAAGTGGGATGTTAACCTTACACCAGTACGGTAGATGTAACTAAGTGCAACCTTCTAAAAATGTTATTTCCAAATACAAGATGAACTGATTGATTTTGCCGCTCTCCGCAGCCTTCCCCTACACACAGTCTCGTGGCCTTTCCTCTCAGACTGCATTCTGTTGTAGGAGCACCCCAAGTTGACAGATTACTGCTGGTCTTCCAGCTGACATACACCATTGGTATCTGGTTTTAATTTTGTTCAAATGCGGGAATATTCAGAACAGTTTCCTGAGGATCTTGGCAAATGTTAGGGTTTGAAACTCCACTACACTCCACTCTTCCAAATGGTCTCTGTTTTTTTCCCCACTTGCCTCCAGCTTTGTCTTTGCTGGACACTAATCTCCCTGCTGCTTTGTATTCTTCCTCTTCAACAAGTTCTTGTTACTCTTTATATTTTTGTTTCTTGTTCTGCATTTGTTTCTCTCCCCTGGTCACGTAACTGTCCTGTGCAACAGAACTTTGTGATGGCAAACAGAACCGCCCTACGCTCTCTGCTTCTCCTACCAGTGGCCAATTCATTATGTGCTTTTTGAGAGGTATTTGAAGAATTGGTGGTTTAGAAGTTTCTGCCTTTAGGAGGACAAACTGAAGTTGTACAAGTAATACTACACAGAACGTGGTATCAACAGCTACTCGGAATCAGGTCTCCAAGCAGCCAAAACATGTATTTCCTTTCCCTCTTTCAGCGATTCCTTCTCTCCATGTGCCACAACTACAAAGGATGCATGTTTTTTTCCTGTTTCCAAAGCTTAGATGCTCGTGAACTCTGGCAGGGAGACACCAGAATGGCTGTGGGGAGAACTGCTCCCAGATAACCTCACCCTTCCCCAGCAACTCCCCGAGCCCGCTCACCACTGCTTCTGAACACCTCGTCGCAGGCAATGGGCCCCTGTCAGCTTCTCAAACAGACACTTACGAACACTCGGCCTTTATTTATAAAATAGCTTTTCCTACTGTAATGAACAAATTAACATATTATAAATATGATGATTGCAAATATTTAGAAGCGATCCTAAATCCGCAGGTATGTAAAACACCAAAGGCAGGTGTCAATGTCTCTTTTTAAGAGCAAGCCCATTCTAGAGCAACCGATGGAAAAATCAACCACAGGAGGTAACAATAACAAATTTATTAAATAAGACTGTATACACACTAACCTAAATTTATCTTAATCTTCAGTAAGAATTATGACTACCTACACTGTAAGAGTTAGCAGCACTGTCATCAGAGGGGTGTTTCCAAATTATTTTTCTTTTTAATTTGCTGCTTGGAAATTGGGGAGGGAAAAAAATAAGGATTAGGGAAGAGAAGCTATTGTTCACTAAATATCAGAGAGGAGATTTCCAACGTTGCATTACAGTGAAAAACAGGAATGGCACAAAAGTACTGCAGAGATGGAAAGGAGAGAAAATGTGCAAAGATAAAAGCAACAGGAGAAAGACATGATGGTTCCCTCCACAAAGTCACTCTGCTTCTGGGGTACTCATTAAGACCCCAAGTATCCCGATTTGGATCATCAGCAACAACTGTGTCAGAAGTGAAGGGGGGAGCAGAACAATCAGATCTGGTTTAGAGCAAAACCAGCAGAGCGGTCACGCGCCGAGTGGAGCTGGGCAAGCTGCATTCATAGGCAGAAACGTACAAAATTCCATTTCTGGTACAGAACATCAGGCCCGCCTGTAACAGAGTCCCTTTCTTCTCTCTTCCCACCTGTCCCAATCGCACATTCATTTCTCTGTCTGAGGGAAAGGGAATAGCCTGCTCTGTCAAATCAGCAAATTATTTTATTGACACCCAGTAAGTGATACAATTACCCTAAAACAGCTCAGAACATCATTTGATTACTACTTGGAAAATATTACAAGATCACGAGTGTACGATCGGTTTAGGAGAACCCAGACCATTCCCGACTGGTGTGACAGGAGGAAGCCCAGTTTTCCTTAGAATATATAGTTCAAGAACTATAACCAGCTTCCCAGTGGAGGGGGCTTCAGAACCTTCCCCACTGCACCAAACCCTTCCCCTGCACTGGGGATGGCATTAGAAAAGCGTGGCGGTTCCACCCGACCACGCGTACCTGCAGACACAACCCAAGATAAGGGGTAGTTACAAATATTTACTATGTACAGGCACATTTTTTTTGCAGCTGCTGCCTTTGGTACCTGTGTGAAATGGCCGTGTTTGTGCACGGCTGCATGTCCGCTCGGGGCGCGTACGCGCTCCTGTTGCGACGGAGCAGCCATGCGTGACGCGTGCGACGTGCAAACTGGATTTATGTACGTTGAAACAGTTCAGCATTTGATTCTTCTTCTTGACAGAGAGCAGGGCTTCCACTGAAAGCTCATTTAATAAAATAATGCAATGCAAATGAACCTGAATCAGAAAAATTAGATTGATGGAAGTAGCTCGGTCGCTGTAATTACACAAGGTGTATTATTTCCTAAATTCTCTTTGCATTAAATATATACCATACATTTATCAAACATAATTAGCAGTTTAGGTGACAAGGATTTGATTTTTCTCCTGTAATAAAAATCCCTCTACACTGGTAAGTACATCTAAAATGTAATACGAACATTTTCATACTATCATTGTTTACTCCTCTAAGAAAAATTTCCTAAGATCAAAGAATCAGAGGGGGAATCCCATCTGGGACTTACAAAGCAGACGATGAGGAAGACGGCTAGGTCAGCCTTCTGCGGATTTCATGAGCATAAAACAAAATTAAATCAGTCAAAGCTTTTAAGGTTGTTAGTCAAATAAATCATATTTGAGAGCAAATTGATGGTACCCCAGTACAGCTTTATTTCCCTTATAATCAGCATTTCATTTTTCCATACAGAGAAATTGATGAACAAACAGCAATAGAAACTGAAGTTAGAACAGAAGCTGTGAGAGTTGAATGCGGTCAGTAGGCATTCTACTGAAAGAACTGGGTTTTCAGAAAAAGACAAAGCATATTCGACAGAAATCTTAGTTTTTCTTAAGACGATCTTTGCTTTTCTTTGCTGTTCTCTAATTTCCCTTTCTCTAAATCTAAGAGAAAGAACAGCCTGGAAAACCGAATTTTAAACCACAAAAAGGTTCAGGTGATGCTACACCGAGCTGAAGCAGAAGACTAGTATCAGCATGCTGTCCTCAGATCTCTACCGATACTCTTCAGGCTGACTTTCTGATTGACAGCCTGTCTTAAATTTCAGTTTCCCGTCTTCAATTTCCATTTCAACTTAACATTATTTTAACATGTTTTCTAAGTGATCCTTGCGTTTCATAACAGAGGGTGCTCCCTTTTCTGCCCAAGACTGTAACAGTCAACACTGTGGGGTTCATCGTCAAAATAATCCAATGATGAGTTAAACTTTTGAGAGTTCTTATACAAGCTGTGCTTGTTTTTACACCTAGTGACATTAAGATCAAAGATGTGATGACTGGAGACGTCCTGTTTATTGTGCAATGTGCATAAGCAGTACGTTAGGAAAGCCCCCTGGAAAAGAGGCAAAATATTTGAACCGGGGTGCAGGCTTATGTAGCTCTACACATAATATCAATAACTTCACTCAAACTACAACTGTTTAGGACTAATTAAAATATCCAGCTGTAGCGTATCCCACAGCTCCACTGGAAGCTCCATGGCAAGCAGCAGCCAATAAACCCCAGGTTTTCCAGTGCACACAGTTCTTCCCTCTGGAACACTGTCAACTCCTTTTTGCTGCCTTCCCCACCGGCTGCTCTCAGCAGACTCAGGCTGCGAGTGCACCGCTGCAAAAAGCTGCTCTGCCTTTCAACACAAACCCTCCCACCTCTGTCAGCGCTCTGGCTTCAGTGAATCTCTGCTGCACGCCACAGGGCACCTTCACTTTCTGGTTTATACATTCAAATCTTGGTGTTCAGATTGACTTTGCTTCCGGAAATTAAACGCAGCTAGAAATGTATTTGTTTGCTTGTTTTTAAACGACGTTTCCAAAAGCAAAATATGTTAACAGAAATATTAGCCAGTTGCAAACTCTCTGCCTGTAAGATGCTTGTAATTGAGTTAAGTCATTTGTTACGGGATGGTTTGTATCACATCCTGTTCGACTGAGAAAGGGAGAGGGAAAAGACTGCTGATGATACATCTGATGTGTATACATACTGACTACATACACCTCACCGTAGATCATTCTTGCAAAAACACAGTTTCCTTCCCACAAATGCTATCAGCCAACAGGACAAGGGCCAGTTTTATTTGTGCTGAATTTTCATCTGTTTCCTGATTATTTTTCACGAGGCTTTACAGCAAAACACTGAATATGTGAACCACAAGAGCTACCTGGTTCCCCTGGAACGTAACAGCCCGTATCCTCAGCCTCAGGGAAGATTTCAGGGGGTTTCTAGTCTCATAGCAACTATCCTGAGATATTTATGGGTTGTGATGCAATTTATTAAACATGGGGACATGAAAAGCTATTGGACATCTTTAAGAAATTTCATTAGCACATATGGACAATCATGAAAGTGAAATTTGCACTGAAACCAAAGCGCGATGACATCGGCCTCACTGACCTCGCAACAAAACAAGAACGTCGCCATCACAACCAAGATAATGAAGTTTTTTCTTCTTTCTCTCAATAGCTGAATGTTTCTTTGGGAGTTTGGACACACGGGGGTTTTGTTTAGGTTTTGGGTCGTGAGGGTTGTTGGTTTTGGTTTGTTTTGTTTTTTTTTCCCTTATAAATGGTTTCACAGAAAATAACTATATCAAAATAATGGCAGAAAGCACTTTCAGTTTTTCCTCTTAAAATCCCCTAGGATCATATGGGGACCTCAAGTCAAAAACCTTCACTTTAGAACAATAAATAAATAAACCTGCTAAAGCCTTCCCAAGGCTGGCCAACTGTAGCATAAGTAATGCAAGAGGCTGAGAGATGCCAGATAAATTTGATTACTATAAAAGATGGGAATATGCTTCTTTCCTCAGAGAATTCACAAAAAGGGGTCAAAAACAAAGCAGCACTGCAAGCGAACAACTTCATTTCGCCAGCGACTCAAGGCGAAAATACAAAACAATTTCGCGGGAACATTTTATCACATTGGTGCAGACACCTCCTAATCTTCTATTTCTGAAAAAGGAAAATAGGAAAGATAGAGTCCGAGCAAAATGGGACTCTTTTCCAGAAAAGTCATTCTGATTAGTGTATCAATTTAGTCAAGAGTTCAAGAACTGTTTTCTTCTTCCACCTGCTACCAGTGCCGTAGTATCTCTAACACATTTCATTAGGAAAAAAAAAGAAGTAATCTTACACTTCATGTTATCCTTCCTATTTGTCAGATTACGAAATCATTTCTATCGAGCACATCCAGCGCTGGAGCGTTATTAGGAGAAATGACCTACCGTACTTTCCTCGTTAAAGAAAAACAAAGTCTTGACTCGGTGTTAATTGTTGCAGCCCTGAGTAACGATTAGATACAGAGATCCCCTGTGCACTATTCTCCAACTAAAAGATAGTCCTGATTTCACATCGCTGCCTTTTCCCTCCGTAAATAGATGAGCTCTCGCCAGTTGCTATTACAACGGCACCAGTATTGGCTAACCTCTCTGGAATTACTTTTGCCTTCACGTGTCCTAGGGTTGCACTTGGCTCTGTCACTAGCACATCATGTTGGTGGCCAGCCCGCCATGCCCAGCACGTGCGACGCTTTCAGCTAACAGCTACAGCTATTCTTACTACGAGCTACTTACACTTCACCTTATTTTCATTACTACTATGAAATCATTCAGTTCTTCCTATTTAATGCCCCAAAAACTTTCACTCTGTTAACAGCATCTCTCAGCATCAGGTCTCCAGCCCAATTTCAGTAAACTATGTGGGATTTTTTTATTTTTTTATTTTTTTTTAATAGAAGATCTACAAAGAAGTATAAAAGAAGATTGATCTTTGAGGAACAAGTAACTTCCATCCAGCCTGATAAATTCATTTCCAGCACACAAAACCTCTTTTATTTGTGTTACACTTCTTACAAACAATCTTCTACTTCTGCAAAAAATATTTTCTGCAGTGTCATTGTACCAGGTGCTCTCCAGGACTCAGATAGGAAGGATTGGAATGCAGCACTTTAACGATTAAAGTCCATTTTATCCCTCTTTCCTTTAAGCTTCCCATCTCTAATTGTTTTCTTCATGTTGCTGCAGTGGTGTCCTTTCTTATCTTAAAGATAATCAGTTTGAAATACAGACCATACGGCTCGATGTGGCAGTCCTTTCAGAATGTCTGGATGGACACTACCATCTCCCCAAGTTAAAGCACATGAACCCTTTTAGTACTGAAGAAGTTTTGAACAAGCCTGAGCTGTCCTTAAGTCCATCCTAACACTCTGCTACTTCTTTTTGGTTAGGAGACTATGGAACCTTTGGTCATTTACTTCATAGAAATTTACTATTTACAAAGAAATTCAGGAATTTGACCCAAGGCAACCTGAAGGAGAGCGAGCAAAAACAGTCTCCGTCTGACTCTCTGGCTTTTCGTCACTGCATGAACAGAGCCCGCTCTACTGCGAAGCCAGGAGGCGACTACAGCAGCCCAACAGCCCATCCTGGCCATCACACAATGGGCTCTGGGTACAAGAGCTCTTTTTCAGGTGATGACCAAAGGAGTTTGGGAAAAGACAGGTCCGAGGGGAAGCCCATTACACAAATTGAAGAGTTGGAAACTACTGCAGCAAAGGGAGAAGGGGAAAGAGCTGGAGAGACTGAGGACATCAGGATCTCCGAGCAGAGCAGCCCTTGCTCCCCCCGCTACCCAACTGTGTGCAGGGCCCACCGCTCAGGGACCCTGTGCTCTGAGCCAAGCGGCCACTGCAAAGAGGCACTCGCCGAGAACCAGCTGTCGGGAGGCGATTGCGGTGCCCCAGCCAACCGGCAGGTACCTGAGCACGGCCAAACACGCAGCGACCGCGTGTGGAGGAGCCGGTTCCCAGTGAAGCGTCACCCCGACCACCTACGTCAGCAGCACCCACCACACGGCGGGTGGTTGGCAGCCAGCTCTCCGAACAACCTGCTCCCACCGACGCTGCGACAGCAGGCTGCCGAGCCGCAGCGGGGTGACGCTTCACCGGCACGAGTTCCCGAACCCGATCCTCAGCAGAGCAGCAGACCCGAGCAACACGGAGCTGGAGAGCGTGGTCACAGGCTCCTGCCCGCAGGAACCGCGGCAGGGAGCTCGGCAAGTGCCACAGGAGAGAACCAACCACCAGCAGCACAGCCTGGGATCCTGGAGGAAGGAGGCCGTAAGAAGCGTTGGCGATATGGATGTACGATGCAGCATTAGTGAATTTAGGTTCTTGTTCATCACTCAGTGAGCTTTGCATTCCTGCTCTGACAGGAGAGCACATAAGGTGGGAAATTTGACTGTATGGATCAGTCAGGCAATTGTGGAGACCCAGATATTGAATGAAGAAAACAACACTGAGAAACTATGAAAAAGGCAACACTGACTATCGTGAAAACAAATAAATTAGACGCTGGCTTTAAAAGCCATCCATATGCTGTTCCCTTATCACCTTTCTCCTTTCTAACCACTTAAAAGGTTGCTCACACGAGCCTAGCAGAACAGCAAAGCTGTAAGGAAGGACGTGGTTTTAGAGAACAGACAACGTGAAAATACTAAAAAGAATTAAAATAAATAACGAAGCAAGATTTATGAAAGTGCTTTCTATTTCATCAGACACTATTTTCTCCTTTCTAAGAAACCTGATAGCACGTTGTAAAATTTATTTTCCTTGCAATATTGTTTTCAATATTAACATAAAAAAAAATCCTGACTCCTAAATTTAAAACCACACCAAAATTCTACAGAAAAGAGGCTTGGAGACATGCCCGTGCAAAGACTCTATGCAGAAGGGCTACTGGAACTTGCCTCCTCTGCGTGAGAGATCACTTCTGTACATCTGTAAAACCAAGAGGCAAAACTCTTCTACAGTTAGTAATTATTGTACTTCAGTGGCATAATTAGTTGATTTTGGTTTTATTTTCTTTTTTTTTATGCCAGGGAGTTATTGAAAAACTCAGCTGAAAGCTGCAGAAGGATGCTCCTGCATGGAGCAGTGACTGATGGGCAGCTCTTTGACTAAATGAACAAAGGGCTCCTGGGGATTTTAATAACACTGATCCACTTATGAATCATAAATGATACAGAAACCCTTTTCCATCTTTGATATTTTAAAGATTTCAGGGGAGGGGGAGTGTTTTCATCCAACAAAATGTTATTCATCATGATTTTTTTTTTTTTTTGGCTTTTAAGAAAACAGCTGCATTTGATACATATTTGACATGGGTGTCCTGTCAGAGCCAAGTTTTTAGATATTCTGACAATAGGTAAGCTTTGTGAAAGAGAGAAGTACAGCAGGTCTTCCACAATTATCTGAAATATTGCATAGGAAAGATGAGAACAAACAGATTTACGAGTAGGGCAGTAAGGCCAGTAGAGAAAAGACCCTGAAACAGTTAACTGGCACTGCTAAATTATAATTTCTGATGGATTTAAAGAATTCTATTGGATTTTTAAAATTCAGATTAAAAAAAAAATCAGTTAAAATATAGTTTCTATTATATCCAGAAGTCTAAAAGTATAAATAGTTGTACCTGAGAGGGAATCACAGAATGGCCTACGTTGGAAGGGACTTTAGAGATCATCTAATCCAACCTCCCTGTCATGGGCAGGGACGCCTCTCAACTAGATCAGGGTACACAAAGCTCTGTCCAACTTGGCCTTGAACCCCTCCAGGGAGGGGGCAGCCACAAGAAGATTAACACATCTTTAAAAAAGCAGCAGTTAATGTTTTCAGAAGAAAGTGGGGACAGCATTTGCTTTTGTGACTCTGGCGAGTGACGAGGAAGCATTTCTTCAAGGTAACTCTTGAGTTTCCTTTTCTGAATATACACTCCCTTTGAGCAGCCACAATGCCCTCTTATCCAGACACACTCCTTACACTGTTCTTACCCTACATACACCTCAGTAGGTGTATCTCATGTGGATGGAGGAGTTACCTGTGCACACATTCCTTACATACACCTTCAAAACTACATTGCCAGAACGACACAGACGGATCAAACTCAAGTGCTAAGAAACATAAATGTTTAAGCAACACATATAATGTTATGTTGGATCCTTGCATGTATGCTTTAATGCAAATAATCTCATTTTTCCCCACAGGAGCCATATGGCAAAGTGCAGAAAAAAGTTTGGGTGACGAACGTGGAAAACTGGAAAAGAGGATTCTGCCTCTACCACTGCCCAAGAGCTCCTACTCTGCATCAACCGCGCAAATGTCTCATGCACCCCCCACAGTGATGTTCCCCCTTGGGTACCACTCTTACCTCCACTCCGCTCTACTACCAAGCTTCCCAGACTCCGCACACCCAAAGAACACCACAGCATCAGCGATTCCCGCGCAATCTGCAAGCCCAGTACTTAGCTTTTTCAAGTCTCACTTCAGGGAAGTTCAAAACCATTGTACGCGCACATCACCCAGTGAAGCAGTGCTGCTTAGCCTCAAACTAAAGCATACAAAACCCTAGAAAACTTCCTTAGGATATTTATTGATGTAAATTTTTTTTAAAGGATTTTTTGCTAAGAAATAGTTTCTATGAAAGGCTTTAAAAGCACAAGGGTTTTTTAAAAGAAATTAAAAGTTGGCACATCTGCAATAGTATTATAAGAACAAATAGCCTCTCGCAGCGGCGATTCCATAGACGGCAACGGCTGCACTCGCCCTGCACATCAGACAGGAATTTTTCATTTCATACATCATTTAAACCTTGCTGCAGTGATTCCACAAACCTGTCTATACTATTAGCACCAAGTGAAGAGAAGACTTCTTTCTCACCCTCCCTCCAATTCAAGGCATTTTGGCCAAAATTCAACCGTGCACCATAGCACAGATGACAGAAGAAAGCACACCTAGCACTAGACAATGAGGAAAACAGAGTATCTTACATTATCTGATAACTAATAGTGCATACCGTATTTGAATACATCAAAATAAAATTACCCTCTGCCCATCATCAGCAAACTTACTGCAGAAACAATATGCCATAGCAAGCAACCAGCGAATGCACACAGTTGTTTCAATATTTTGAAACACAGATTTGCATTTATATCATATTTTCAGAAATTACTCTCCCAGGACAGTGTAAGAGTCTGGAACAAAGCTTCTCCTTGCAAAAATGCATATTCAGGCAGCGATCACCTACACAGTCTGTGGCCATTAACACAGGCAGATCACTTACTGCTGCGACTGCCCCGGAAAAAAGGATGAAGATTATCATTATTGCTGAAGTTATGACTGTTGGCATGGTCTTTAAATGCTCAAATACAGAGCTACCTTCTGAAAATACATAATTCACTAACCTGCATGCTAAAGCCTTCAACTCACGCTGCGGCCACAATTCACACACCTTCAGACTGCGTTAGACCGAAAGCCGAGCAACGCGCAGCTTTTACCGAAAAGTCACTTAAATAAAACTAAATACTTGTGCTTGGAGCTTGGCTTGGAAATACTAAAGAAGAGGTTTTCTTACCTTACATGAAGGACTTCTAGACTGCAGCGTGCAACACGGGATACTTGGTTCTGGAGCATTCACTCAGTAATTCCACTTCTCGTTCAGGATAAATCCAGGAATTAGCTAGCACAAAAAAATGAAAGAAACAAATGTAGTAGAAGTTGGATGTAAAACAAAGCGATTTTTTTTTTATTGTTCATTTGACTGACAAACACCCCCTCCAATGGTCTTCCTTTCTAGTCTAGAAGCAAAGGTATGTTATGAGAGAGGTTGCAACCACCAGTTTGGTTCCACACCAGTATACATCTACGTCACGCCAACACCGGCATCTCGGGCGCAAACAGCTCAGAACTGGGGGCAGCAATATCATCGGACACGCACAGTGCTGCCCTGCTGCCACCCCCGGGCCTCTCCGCACGCCACCGGGCAGAGCACCCCCAGAGCAGGTGGGGGAGAAGCAGCACCATGGTCACGGCCAGGCCGGCCAAAGGGCTGTGGGGGGCTGACCGCAGCTCTGCGGACTCAGTTTCCTCTCGGCTCGGACGGCCGAAGCCAAACAACTCCCATTAGACTATGAGCACAAGGTGGGCTTGCGCTCACTGTGGTCTTGAGTTTACACTCAAAAGACACCGTGAGCTGCACCAGAGTGCTGGTCTCCGAACACTTGGTGCCCCCATCCTTACACAAAAACCACCTCAGTCAGGTCACTTCCATAATCTGTATTTCTGCATGGAAAAGAACCACTGGAAAGCTACCAAAGAGACCCCTTCCTCCCACTCCTCAATGACACTGATACAGACACTGAAAAACCCAAACCAAAGTGTAACCAAGTGTTGTCTAGCTGATGTCATGGTGTTGGGTCATAGGCCAGACGTGATGATCTTGGAGGTCTATTCCAGCCTCAGAAATTCTGTGATTCTGTAACAGAAGCTGCAGGTGGAGGAACACTTCTGAAGAAAGCACCACGTACCATTTTCAGAAAAATAAGGCCCAAGAGTCAATCATTATAAACCCTATGAAAGTGGCACTAAAAATAGATGATATGACTCTCCTCCTTTTGTGTGTCAAAACAGTATTTTAATTTCATTTTTAAGTCTGCCAAACAGGGCAAAACTAATCACAAAAAAAAAAAATAGTTTACCTTTCAAACATCTGTCATATATTGTAATTGCCCATGTCAAATAGACAGAATAGGGGTACATGGACAGTTTTCACAGATTCCTGGGCTTGAAAATTAAAATATGCAGATATTAATAAGAATTGAAACAGCCAATCAGTACATTTCTTCTCTCTGGAAAAGGCTTTGTGGAGAAAGAGTAGCTTCCAGCAGTAAGCAGTAGCCCACTGGTCCAGAGCAAGGAGCTCGCTGCGCTGGGCTAGCTGCCTGGAACTTCCCTGCTCCTCTGACCTCCGCTGTAAAAAACATTGATATTCTCCTCTGATGTTTCCTGAACTGAAGGAGAGGAAAATATCGCTGGAGAAGGAGGTCACTTATAATGAGAGACGTTTCCACCGGGCAGATACCAACACAAAAACCGAGCAGGGAGCTGCACACGACAGAAAATCAGTCTTAAAATACAAACAAATCAAACCCCAACAGGATAAAGGACCGGAGAAGTCTAAATAGATTAGGCACCCACAGCATAAGTGAAAATCTAATCCCCAAAAGCGGCAGCAGGAAAAGCAGAGAGGAAAATAACAAATATGGAAGGCGAAACTGGAAAGTCAAAGGGTAGTGTCTGTGGAGCTACAGACAGGACCCTGTTACATCACTACAACGACCCGGAAAATACCTTCAAAATACAGCGAGGAGATCTACTAAGTGCTCCACACTACTAACACACAGTTAAATGCAACGGCACTTAACACCGCCCCACGTTCGCGATCTGTTTGCTGGCTCTGTAGCAAAAGAAACACTTCTCACTGCTGAACTGTTGTTTCAGAAGCAGCAACTGCTACGATCAAACACTGACGCACCCTTCTTTGCAGTCAACACCAAAATAAGAGTTGTGACCCTGAAAAACTTTGATTTGGGGTAGATTACAGGACAAGTTACAACGATAACTTGAATATTCCGATCATTTTTAACACGTCCGAACACATGTAAGTTACCAAGATGTGGTTACTCACATGAATCAAACGTTTCTGAGGTTTGAGAATTTTTGTGAGTAGCGTGGTACGAGAAGACAAGAAAGGTTACCAAATCTAAGACCATTCAACGACAGCTTGCGGAAGGCTTCCCAAATTACTCGTCCGTGTGCAATGAAACAAGCAGCCACATGATGAAAGACTTTACTAAACATGAAATAAATACAAATGGTTATCTAGTTACATTTATGCAGCAGGTATGTAAATCTGCTTGTCTACATTCACAGCACAGTTTCCTGAAAATACCACTCTCAGATCCAAGCCACTGACATTGCAGTGTCATTAGCTGAAAACTTAAAGGGAATTTACACGTAGGGACTAACACTGCATAATTAAATCAGGTAAGAGTCAGACTAAAGGAGGTAACCATTTCTATAGATTCCTGCGAGAAGCTCCACGTGTTCTCCTCCATCAAAGCGGCAAAGACTCTACTACCAAGCTGCCGAGACTCCGCACACCCAGAGAACACCGCAGCATCAGCGATTCACGCGCAATCTGCCAGCTGCGGGGTCCCGGAGCCCTGCCTCGCCCTCCTCCTCCAACGCTGCCTCACCGTAGGTGCCAGCAGACGGGCGGCTGCAAAGGAGATCTGGTGTTAAACCAGCAGACATCTGATGTAACTGTGCACCCACCACAAGAATTCTGCGGGTACCTGTATTTTCTGCCACAATACTGTCTGCGTAACCTTGAATTGCGAAGGCTCACCGGAATGTAGCACGCAAGCCTGTCGGCACAGACCGTGCAGGAGAGATCTATAGCTCTAAACTGTTCCACCTTCACTGTGAACTTCTCAACTCACAAATCAATAAAATATTGAGTAATAAACAAAGAGACAAAAGTATTCTGGGAAATAAAAACCAACCAACCAAAAAAACCCAACCAAAACAAGCAAGCTTTATTCAGAATAGTGAATTGTGGAGCCTACGCGTTTTCCAACATAAGTTCAGGAAAGGAAAAAACTCATTAAAGCTTTAGCCAAAATTTCTAATTCATCAAAGGACCCTGCTCTGAATACCAATGAATGTCATGAAAAAGAAGCTTTTTTTTTTCTTGTCTGTAATGTCTGTAAAATATCTCTAAGGTTACAAAACCAAATCTGATGACACTGAAAAGTCTTTCAGGAACAAAGACAGATGAGTGAAACAACCACCAGATCTCTTTAATTCCATGCAAAAGTGTCAACAGCAAAATCACTGCATCTCTTCTGTAGCAGAATATTAAACAGTTCATTAATATCCATTTTCCCTTCTCCTCTTTTCAGAGGCTACTAAAATTGTTTCTGTTTGATTTTACATGAGTGAAACTCCTCCCAAATGAAACAGGTACAAGTATCTTGAAAGAACATTCAAGTGCACATCATTCAAGACCTTGGCAGGCCCTATCTCTGTGAAACAACAATAGCATCCCACTAATAACAATGACTTGCTTAACTATTCATTTTTGTAAATAATAGAAGTGAAAATTATCTAGTGATGGATTTACACTTTTACAATGCATCTCAGGGATGAAAATGAATAGGGACGAAGAAATTATGTATATTAACAATGGGTGACACACAGAACTTAAGATTCTAGCTAGCTCCAAGAAGAACACAAGCTGGAAAATGTGCCACTACAATTTTTAGCATTTTAGCTTTGTCTAATACTACTATGAGACATCCTATATGTATTACTTGCGTTACAGCAACGCTTAAAGACTCCAATTAAAATCCAAACACCATTATATTAGGCAGAAATAGTACGAAAACTACAATAGGTGTCATAGCCATTTTAATTCCAAACCACCACAATAAATTACCTATTTCTCACATATGCCTTCCTCTATATTGTAGTTACCCACAGAATTTAACATATATAGTTCTTATATTCAGGGGGAGCATTAAAAGGATTGCCTAGGCAGTCTTTTCAGCCTCTTTTTTTTTTTTAGCTGAAAACCATATTAATATTTCCAGCAGAGGCACAGAGCCTGGCAAGTGCAATCCCACTGCCACAAGGCTTGCTTTCCTTAATCGCCCTCCCCGAGAAGCCGCCCAGAGAACCACGAGACCCCGCGGCCCATGAGCTGAGAAAGCCAGCTCCCCGGAGGCAAGGCTGCAGTTCTACAGGAAATACAGGCATTTAGATTGTCTCCACATTGCTCCTCCTTTTATTTTAGCTAAAGTACTGACATAAACGTGCCAATTCGCTCCAGTCTAGGCTATCATTTTGCTATTAATGTATTTGTACACTGAACTATGGACATCTGAGAACTCGGTATGATCTGTTCTGATAGAGATGCACCTTCCATAGGCGTCTGGCCAGTGGGATAACTCCCTATCAGGTCATTTTGACTTGAAGAAGACACCAGAAATTAGCAGAGATATTGAAAAATAACATTATTTGGAAGCAGGAACCTGACCAAGATGACAATTTTTCTGGTAACGAACGAAAGCGCTTAACTTCTACACCAAAAAAAAGTTAATACTTTGTATTTAAATAACAAACAGCAAGCGTTTATACTGTGAGCATTGGGTCTCTAGTAGGGATTTTATTATAAACAGTATTTCAAACACAGGACTTTAAGAGACAATGTATAAATATTTTAAGTGGTAAAATATAGGTGTTGGCTTTTTTTTGTACTATGTCCAGAAAATTTGCACAAACACATCAAATTCTCCACCTAGGGAATTTACTTTATTGTTAAGTTTGCATTTAAAACAAATGTACATGACCTATTTTGGGGCTAATATAACTAAAAGGAACCTATTTGTTGTTTATTATTTATAGAAGATTCACTTCAGATTAGGCCTTTTGCAGACGTGTGTATCTGTGTGGCATCATAAAGCATCTCCAGATACCCCAGCACTAAAACAGACAAGGAAATGACAAGTTAGGATGTATCCCAGTACACACAGTATTTTATAAAGCTAAGATTAAAAGCTGGTTTTTTCCTCTTCAGAAAGGCCACATGAAAGAGTCAGTACCATGGCTAATGCATTGACCTTCTGTGTCTGATAATGACAAGTTCAAGTTCCTAGAGTTGGATAAGATGTGGAACTAAAGTAAGTGCACTCAAGCAATGAGTTCTCCCGCTCTGTTAGAATCCTACTTGCAAAACCAGCCTTGTAGAAAGAAAGAAGAAAACATTTCCACATTTTCAGCTCTTTTCTTGTAAACAGAGAAGAACACAGTAAAATCGTGTATGTCAGATAAGAGATACACCTCTTTACAAACCTTGCCTCCCAAACTTCCAGGAAATGCATCTTTATACAACAAGCAGGCTGGTTAAAGTTAACTCCTCTGGAAATCCACCCTCTGCCCTTGGTTTGCAAGGCAGGACAGAGAAAGTACATCAAGTATTTCTTCCTATCATCATCTGAGAGGAAGCACGGTTGACCTAAAGCCTTCATTAGTTCTGTCTAATTTTGCAGGATACAGCATCTGGAGCGATGCAGGGGCAGAATTAAACCCCTTCTCAAAGCTGCTGGCATGACTGAGGCACAGGAAAGAACGCTGCTGCTGTCGCACTCGGCACCAACAGCAGTAGGTTAGGCAGATAAGGTACATGGAGTTTGACTAAGGAAAATAATAAAACTTCTTTATTTTTTTCCTAAATTGCTAGTACTAACACTACTGCACATTAGGATGTACTAACAACACCTACACTGACTGTGTTTTGGCACATTTTACATTTTCAGATATTTGTATTTGAAATTACACAGAAATATTACAACCATTACATCTTTAAGTTATATAAGACTAATAATAAGGGCCAAAAAATTGCTAGGATGCGAGTTCTTGTACATCAGCTTGTTCATCACCAGTTCTTACTCAGATCGTACCCAGTGTTTTACACTGAAAGACTCCTGACGGGACAGACTGTGATTGCAAAAGGCATATCATTCTCAAAAAGCTTTCCTTTTAAATATAGCTCTTGAGACAGTATTTCTAATTTCCTTCTTCTCACCCCTAATTTGAGCTAATCTCAGGAACAATTATTTATTTAGAAAGAGAAATTAAGCATCTCCAAAATCTTGGGTTATTCCACTCCTGTAATTTTTTGTAGATAGAAATCTTTGCTTTCTCTTAGAAAACACAGTGATATTAAATACAATAAAAAATCCCACACTAAAAGAACACTACCATTTCTAAAACAAGAGCTTGAGCTGAAGTTCAGAAATTGCCATAATTAAACTTGTCCAGGAAGACAGATTAAGGTCAAATATGTCTATTAATTTTGGGTAACTACTCTAAGCCACCTTAGACTTGAGGTTTAGGGTTTTTTCTTTTCTTGTTTCTTTTTCTTTTTTTTTTTTTTTTTTTTTTTTTTTTAACCCCACCATTTTATACCTTCCGACT
>JANHGN010018683.1:12657-24748 GCA_024605025.1 Megaceryle maxima | reverse complement strand
AAAACATAAATAAAAACAGACTGAAGGGCTTTTCTCTTCACTGGTTAAAAATTACATGTGAAGGCAAGCAATGGTCCAAGGACCTTTGCACACAGTGTGTTGAAGCATAAATACACTTAAATACAGCAACAACATCTCCAATTTCACTACATAAATACTGGTTTATACAGCCCAGTGTTTTAAATATTATTTTTTCTGTGTTGTTTTTTTTTTTCCCATCGCTTCAGTAGGAAGCCTTTGAAACCAAAATCAATGTGAATGCAAACAAAAAATGGTTGGATATAAATAGTAGCAGGGGAAAAAAAAATATACCCACTGATTTTCTAGAGAAATTCTAGAAGAAACCTTCCAAAAGGTAAAAGGCAAATACTAACACTTATGTAAAAATACATATATGAGGCACGATGCTTGTAAAGATAAGAGAGAAGGATCCCACCAATTGCCAAGGGATGCATTGGCTGCCTTTCAGAAATGGTGGCTGGAGAGTTTGGAGCAGCCTTGCCCAGGAGCTGCAGATGAAGCTGGGAAGAAATGAGGATGCATCATCTGCTTTTATTCCCTCCTGTCTGGCATCTGCTTGTGTCCTCCCACAAAGCCTGAGCTCCTGTACAGCATATTAAGCTTCCTGAGAGCCTCAAGAAGCTGGTCAATAGCATTGCATCCCTCTGGTCTTTGCAGACCAGCCCTTCTTCTCCAGCTTGATCATCATGAACCATTCTCTGCAGCTCTTATTCCTACTGAGGTTTCAGGGTTCCCCTTTTCAACATCTGAAATAAGTCCCAGGTAATTTCCTTTGCCAAGGTTTGGTTTCCCACACTGGCTGCTGGATGTCAGTAGAATTTTGATCACTGATTAGTTATTAGTTTGTATTCCAAACTGTCTGTCCATTTCTGAGGGTGGTGGGGAATATATTTAATGGGTTGAGAAAGAAAATGGATGGTCTTTCTCAGTAAAAGCTTTAGTATATTTGTAGTTTAGAATAGGGCTTGAAGCTGGCTCTTAAGATGACTTTTCTGTGCTGTTCATAGTTGTGGAAATTGGCCAAAATCATAGAATCACAGAACGGTTTGGGTGGGAAAGGACCTTTCAAGGTCATCCAGTCCAACCCCCCTGTACTGAGCAGGGCCATCTGCAACCAGAGCAGGGTGCTCAGAGCCCCGGCCAACCTCTCCTGCAATGGGGCCAGGGATGGGGCAGCCACCACCTCTCTTGGCAACCTGGGCCAGGCTCTCACCACCCTCAGCATAAAAATTTCCTTCCTCCTCTCCAGTCTAAATCTCCCTTCTTTTGTTTTAAAACCATCACCCCTTGTCCTTTTGCAACAGATCCTTCCAAAATGTCTGTCTCCATCTTTCTGACAGACCCCTTCAAAGACCACCAGAAGGTCTCCCTGCAGCCTTCTTTTCTCCAGGTTGAACCCTCCCAGCTCTCCCAGCCTGGCCTCCCAGCAGAGGGGTTCCAGCTCTCCCAGCATTGCTGGGGCTCCTCTGGCCTCACTCCAGAGGTGAAACAAGCAGGCGATGGAGATTGGATGCAGGAGGTGGGACTCTGGCAGGATGGAGGTGGGATGGAGACAGGATAGTGGTGGGATGCAAGCAGGCTGGAGGAGGAAAGTTAGATGGGTTAGAGGCAGACAGGAGGAGGGAAGCAGGAGGGATGAAGACAGGATGGATGAGAGAAGCAGGAGAGGTGTGGGTGGGATTGAGGAGGGATGGAGGTGGAATGCAAGTGGGATTGAGAAGGGATGCAGGCAGGCTGCAGAAGGGATGCAGCTGGGGTGGAGGCAGGATGCAAGCAGCGTGGAGGAAGAAAACTAGATGGGATGGAGGCAGGCTGGAAGAGGGCAGTAGGCAGGACACAGGTGGGATTGAGGAAGGGTGAAGGTGGAATGTGAGTGAAATTGAGGGATGGAGGTGGGCTGCGGGTGAGATTGAGGAGGGATGAAGTAGGATGTGGGTGAGATTGAAGAGGGATGGAAGTGGGTGGAATGGGGACAGGCTGGCAGGGGGAGGCAGGCAGAGGCAGGGAGGCTGGCAGGCTGGTGGCAGGCGTGCTCGGAGGCGGGGAGCCGGCAGGATGCTGTCACGATGCTGTCACGCCGGGGGCGGGCCGGGCCCGGGATGACTCAGCCGCCTGGCGCTGCCCATTCTGCGGCCGCCGAGGGATCGCGGGGCCGGCGGGGGTCGTGCGGGGCGGTGAGTCCCGGCTGGGGGGCGGGCGGACCGGGGCGGGTTTACCGGGCATAAGGAGGGCAGTGGGGAGCGGGTGCTGCAGAGGGGTCAGGTAAGGGCTGGGGAAGCGGGGGGTGGGATGCTGCTCTGCACGGCCCGGAGCAGGGGAGGGGGGGATACGCGTCGGGAGGTGGCCGCGACGGGGCACCCACTGCTGGGGTGGGGGAGCAGCGGGGGGACCCCAGCCCTGCGCCCACGGGGAGCTGCGAAACAGCTCCTCGGGGCAGCAGCAGTAGCGTCTCCTACATTTTCCAGCTGCGTTTTGGGGGTATTTGGGGGTGCAGGAGGGATCCTCGGAGGTGAGGTTTGTCGCAGGGAAAATGCCATTTATTCTCCGTAAAGTGTCCACTTTCCTGTAAGTGGTAGGGGAAGAGAGAGGAAACCTTGTTTTCGTTATGAAGATGGAAAACCCCCCCCCAAAAACAACAACAAAAAAAAACCCCAAACAAAACCAGACCAAACCCATCCCTGCTCATCAGCTGACTCTTAAGGAGGTCGGTTTGGCACCCGCTGAAGTGCTTCTGGGAACATCCCGTGATGAGCAGCCAAGCTTGGCTCTGGCACCAGGATCATGGCTTGGAGATATCGCAGGGTCCATCCAACACTGCGATATAGATCTGTCGGCCGTACCTGGCACGGTGGTACACCAAAGATCGTTTCCTTTGTGGGTTTATTACCTCCAGGTTGTGAAGTCGAAGGTGAGGGGAAGGAGTTTTAGCAGCGCAGAGTTGTAGCAGCTGGAGGTCTTTTGCAAGACTCTGGTTTATAGATTTGGTTTGTAAGAAAAGAACCACCAAGAAAAAAAAAAAAAACCAACCAAACCAAAAACCAGTGCATCTCCACTGGGGAGAAGCCTCGAGCTTTCTGGGAACTCGGGCTGGAGAGGCAAGTGCTGCAGCTTGTCTCATGATGGGTTTATTTTGCCAGATATCCAACTTGTGCTAATGATTTTACTTTCCTGGAAAGGGATAGCTGCTGGCAAGAGCATCTTATGCTTTTTAGTTTACTTCAATTTTTTTTGAGACAAAAAAATTAAATAAACAAATCTAGCTTTGATAATGGCTGTAATGAAGTCACCAGACCATGAGTTTGGTGCATGCCTGTGGGGCTACCAAACTAACCTGGTGTCTCAGCCAGCTGAGCTGGATTGCCTTGTTTATAGGCTGACTTTAATGTGGCTTAAAATCATGTACAAATACTGGCAGTTAGAACAAAGGACAAAGCTCGGCTTGGGTAAAGGGCTGCTGGCTGGAGGAGGGCACATGACTTGAGCTTTACGAGTAGCTCTCACCCTGGAGGGGTTGGGAGTGTTGCAGCTGTGAGGGTGGGACCAGCTTTTATCTTCCTCAGACCCTTGGAAAAGTGTGTGTGGATGCCTCTGTCTGTGCCTGGAGGGGTTTGGCCCAGACAATGAGCTGTGAGGTGCTTGAGGGCTGTGACTTATCTCATGACCTGCTTAAACTGAGCCATGTGAGCTGTGCTTTCAGTAGCCTGTTTTAGGGGGTTTATTGACTGTGCAAAGAAATGCCCAGTTAAATGGGACTTGTGGGCTTTGAATTCGGTGTGATATGGAGAAGACCTTCGTCGTGGGCTTCTGCAGTGGTGAACTGCAGAGGGATTTGCAGTTGTGAGCACTGAGCATTTCCCTCAGCTGTTGGGAGGGGGCTGTGGGACCCTGCTAATCTCTGGCATAAGCTGGTCCAAATAGTTTGAGCTCTGTCCTGAGAAAAGAGGCAGGGAACTGCTTCTGGCTCCAAGATCTCCTGGTCAGGAGGGATGGACAAGGCACCTGGGTGATGTCACCGCCTTCCTTTCTTCTGCAGAGGAACCACCCATCTGCGGATGGGTGGTGCAGCACCAGCCACAGCCATCTACCTTTGGAGCTGCAGCTGCTCAGAGCAGCTAATTTTGAAAGGCCTTCAGCCTCACTGCTGCTTCCTGCTCCCTGGATGGGAAGGGAAGCTCAAGGGTCACACCCAGGTGGTCCAGATATCCTCCTTTTAAGAAACTGAATTTAAGAAACTGCCTAGGCTCAGGTGTGCTGCTTCCTGGAGTTATTTCTTGTTCATCTTTCAAGAAATTGCATTACCAGATACTTTGGATCCCAAAGCAGGGGACTTGTTCTCAGCTCAAGTCTGCAGCCCAAGAGGAGGTGGAGCATCTCGGGGGAGCTCTTTGCAAGCCCCAAACATCCTCCTGCCATCTGAAGAGATTGCTGGGGTGAAGCTGCTGTGTCTTGAGAAGTCAAACAGCTGAGCTTTGCTTCTGTTTTCAAGCTAGTAAGCTGTGGTTGGATGCGACCCGTGAAGGCAGCATTTGCCAGGGTCATTCTGAAGCCACGAGGTATCTGGGAGGGGGTGCAAAGGGAAGGGATCTCCTGATGTTGCTGTAGAAATTCCTTTGGCCTGTTCACCATGCAGAAAGAACAGATATCTGATGGGTGCAGCAGCTGTTATGCAAGTTTGGTTTTGGTGCTGCTCTTTCGGTGGTATGGGTTTAGGGGGAAGGGAGGCGTGTGTGGAGGAGATAGTGGTGGAAACACGTGTGTGATAATGCTGCCACGGGAAGCGACTCATCACTCGTGTCTGGGGGGAGAAGGGGGTGATGGTGGAAACCAGCAACCAGCAGCCTTTTCTTATGTGCTGAGCTGCCGCTGGGATTGACGTGCCTCTGGCCACACATGACTTGTTATCAGTGGAAATCCATCCTGTAAGTCCCGTGCCTGTGCTTGCTCTCTGTAGGTTTGCTGTGCACAAGGCTCTTGATAAAACCATAGTGGGGGTAGGGAGGAAGACATTGCAGGAGATGGAGGATTTCCTTCTCCACCCAGGTCATGGGATACTCCATGCAATCCAGTGGAGTATTGGCTCCCACTCCCCACAGGACCTCATGCCAATAGGAGACTTCATAGAATCATGGAATGGTTCGGGTTGGAAGGGACCTTTCAAGGTCATCTAGTGCAACCCCCCTGCACTGAGCAGGGACATCTGCAACTAGAGCAGGGTGCTCAGAGTCACATCCAACCTCACCTGGAATGTTTCTAGAGATGGGGCATCGACCACCTCTCTGGGCAACATCTACCAGGGTCTCACCACCATCAGCATAAACAATTGTCTCCTTCTCTCTAGTCTAAATCTCCCCTTCTAGTTTAAAGAGGGGACATTTAAAGACCTGTCACAATAGGCCCTGCTAAAAAGTCTATCCCCATTTTTCTGACAGGCCCCTTGAAGCACTTAAAAGCCACCAGAAGGTCTCCCCGGAGCCTTCTCTTCTCCAGGCTGAACACCCCCAACTGTCCCATGTCCTGCAGGGAGGCTTCGTGCCTATAGGACACTTGGCAAGAGGCTTGTTTGCTGAAACAACTGTCTGGCTCCCAGCTATCTGCGTTGCGCTGGGCGACGTCTCGCTGCTTCTGCAGGTTTTGCTGGCCGTCGGCCACGGCGTGTGGAGGATGCAATGCAGCAGAGCTTAAAAGGCTGTCAGAGGGAAAGCTTCCTGGTATCTGCTTTCAGTTTATTCTCCAGTTGCTTGGAGCTCCCATTCTGCAGCCAGTGTGGCCTGGTAACCTGAGGATGAGAGATCTCCGGTGGCCGTCCCTCAGGAGCTCACCGCAAGCAGCCGTACCGATGCAGGAGGGTTCATGGGGTGGCTCTCGGTGTGTCGGAGAGTTTGCAAGCACCTTGCTGAAAATGAAAGTGGATTGGGTGGCTTTTGGCCTCAGAACTGCTGCCTTTCTGTGCTACAAAGATATGAAGTTGCCTGGAGGAAGTATAGAGGGTTTGGGGGTTGTTTTATTTTTTATTTTATTTTCAGTTTTGGTTTGGGTTTTGCGAGTTTGGTTTTCGGTTGTTTGGGGTTTTTTTTTCATTAGAAAAGGTGTTTCAGCTCAGGCTGGTCACCTACAGGCTCCCTATGGCCGTGTTGAAGGGGCACAAGGCAACAACTGTGATAGCCTCAGAAATGTGTATTTGTTTTTGTGGGTGTAACCTCCTTCCTGCTGTGTAAGCACCGAAAGGCCTTGTCTGGAAACAACCTAAGCAAGCAGATATGCACAAAATACCTTAAAAGGGGTGAGATTTAGGGGTAGGAGGATCCATGTGCTGCTGAACCTCAACTAGCTTTTGGGCTGAGCATCCTGCTGAAAGCACAGAGCAGGAAAAGCAATAAATAAATGATGGAAGGAGGAGGGAGAAAGGGGGGGGGGGGGAAAGCTCCTTTATACAGTTAGCTGCTGCTGCCTGGGCTTGTTGCTGGCAGAAAGTAGGACACTCCTGCCGGGCTTTCTTCTCTGGAAAGGCTAAACTTGGCTGTGAGTGGGTGGAGGCGTGGAAATGAGTGTGTCTCCAGCCCCTGCTCAGCGAGCTCTGCTGCCACGGGGGCTGGAGAGCTGCTGGCAAGAGCTGCGTGTCCGGCTCTTCGGCTGTATTTGCCCAGAAGGGTTAAGCCCAAGCTTGCAAAGGTGATTATACATCCATCTTGCTGAGATGAGTAGGAATTAAAGCCTAAATATCTCTGCTCTTCAGGCTGCTGTGGAGTATCAGGTCTTGGGTCACTCACCAGGCTTAGAGCTCGGTGGGGTAGATGTGGGGTTGGTGGAAGGGGAGCCCTGCAAGTGTTGAAGGTCAGGTTGGACGGGGCTTTAAGCAACCTGGCCTCGTGGAATTTGTCCCTGCTCACTGCAGGGAAATTGGAACTAGATGGTTTAAGGTCCCTTCCAACCCAAACCATTCTGAGTCTATGTTTGTAGAGATCAAGCAGCTTGTGGTCTGGTTGTGTCTGAGTCAGGCGTGGGGACGCAGAGCAAGCAGTGTCTGACAGTGATGGGGGTTAAAACAGAGTTGGGCAATTTAATGTGAATTAGGTTAAATGAGGCAGGAGAACAGAGAAACCACTGAGCCCTGGAGCATCTTTGGACTGGGTGATGCTTGTGCTTCTGCATGGCAGGCTGTGGACAACTCTTGCCATGCTACTGGAGTTTGAAGTTGACAGAGCCTTGGCCCAGGCTGTCCAGAGAGGTTGTGGAGTCTCCTTCTCTGGAGAGATTCCAAACTTCCCTGGACATGATCTGGGTACCCTGCTCTGTGTCACCCTGATGGAATGGGGTGGTTGGACACGGTGATCTCCAGAGGTCCCTTCCAACCCGTGCCGTGATGGGATTTCCCCTGCACCTCTGTTCCCCAAACTGGGACTTTCCTGCTGCCCTGTGCCGAGGGATGTGGCTTTCCCAGCCTCCCTCGTGAAAAGCTCCAGTGGGAGGAGAGCACAGGCAGCAGCTCTGGCACATGTGGGTCCCCCTCTGCATGGGCAGGGGGCCATGACCTCAGGGCTGTGACGCTGATCAGTGTCCCTAGGGCAACAGGCTGGCTAAAATGAGGATGCAAAGTCAAAAGATGTGATTTAGAGTGGTATCTTGCAAGGAAAGCACTCTAGTAGACCAGGGGCTAGTGAGTCCACAGGGCTGCCAGCCCTGCCTGCAGTTCGCCGTGGAGTTGAGGATCTCTTAGTCCTCCTCCTAGTTCTTATTCTCCATTTTTGGGGAAGTAAACAAGGCTTTTAATACCCTCCAAATCCCTTGTATCTGCTTCAAAAAGTATTTTCCAGCTGATACTAATCCTGCAGTGGTCAACAAATAGGGTTGCCTCATCCGGTTTCTTCTGAGCTTCAGGAGGGGGGTTATGAATCTGCTCTCATGTCTCTCCTGACCTTTGGGATAAATCGGGATCGGGAGGGACTTCTTGCAGCCACGTGTTTTTATCCTCCCACGTGTCGCTGCGACAGTCCTTCTGCCAAGCCCTTGCTCATGGTCTGAGCCCATCTTGGGAAGGTTTCCAACGATGCCCAAATCTGGCTGCAGGTGGAGTGTCCTGTCCTGTACAAGTGTAGCCAAGATGTGGCCGTCCGTGTCCATCCTGTGTGTCCTGGTGGCCTTCGTCAACGCTCGCAGCATTCATTACTACCCGCCTCTCTCCAGCGATTTGGTCAACCACATAAATAAGCTCAATACCACCTGGAAGGTGAGTACCAGCTTGGGTTTCAGGGTTTCTTTGGATCCATTGCTCAAAAGTCTCTTTGTGGGACTCAGTAGGTAAGCTTTTAGAGTCTTGCCATGGTGGTTGCATCAAATTAGTCTTGGTCCCAGCTGACATTTCCAGTGAACAGGTGCTGTGAGGGATTCCTGTGGTGACAGTAACTGTGGAGCTCCTCCTCTTTGGAGTAGAGCACAGAGTAGAAGCAATGCTAAGAGGAAGAAAATTTATGGGAGGCCGGAAAGCAGCAAGAGTCAAGCTGTATTGGCGACTTGGCCACAACCTCCTTGGGCAGGCTGCTGTGGCCAAAGGCTACAGTTGGACCTTAGCTCACTCATGATGATGATGATGAAAGGGGCTGTGTCCTGTATCTCTAGGTATCTTGGCTCTTGACCCCTGGTTTTACAGCAAGTGTCAGACACTGTGTGGGTTTGAAGGAAATGTGGAGCACCAGGCTGGTCCCAGAGCTGCACTGGGTGGCTGTGAAGAGTCCATGTTGCATTTCTCTGTGTCTCTTCCCAGGCAGGGCACAACTTCCACAACACTGACATGAGCTATGTGAAGAAGCTCTGTGGCACCTTCCTGGGTGGGCCCAAGCTCCCTGAGAGGTGAGTGCTGGGAGAAGAAGATGAGGGCCCTGTGAAAGTTTGTGTGGATGCTCCTGGTGTGTCTGCAGTGGGTGAGGGTCTCTCATGGCAGACTGTGAGCAGGGTTTCCCTGGGTGCAGCTTGATGGATGTCTTGCGTGGAATTAAGAACAGAAGAATGCATGAGGGAACATTCATCCTCTGTCCTGCCAGACACTTGACCACTTGTGTAATTGGTACTCCTTGAAACTCAAAATACCAGAGGAGCTGCTGCTCTGGTCTGAGGACATCAGAAGTATTTATTCTCCTTCAGTAAGGAAACAACAAGAGCTTTCATCCTCCGGGTCACCTTCAGAGGAGGTTGAGAGCCCTGTGTGCCTAGTCCTGTTACACTGGTGTTCCTATAACAGGACTGGGAGGAGTGGCTGATAGACTGGAAGGCTGTGCTGCCATCCAGCGAGATCTGGACAGACTGGAGAGCTGGGCAAAGGCAAACTTAATGAAGTTCAACAAGGATGAGTGTAGAGGCCTGCACCTGGGGAGGAACACCACCACGTACTGGTACAGGTTAGGGGTTGATCTGTTGGAAAGCAGCTCCATGGAGGATGACCATGGAGTCCTAGTAGACATTAAGTTCTCCATGGGACAGCAATGTGCCTTTGTGGCCAAGAAGGCCAGTGGTATCCTGGGGTGCATAAAGTAGAGTGTGTCCAGCAGGTCAAGGGAGGTTCTCCTCCCCCTCTACTCTGCACTGGTGAGACCACAGCTGGAGTATTGTGTCCAGTTCTGGGCTTTCCAGTTCAAGAGGGACAAGGAAATACTAGAGTCCAATGGAGGCTATGAAGATGATGAAGGGACTGGAATACCTGCCCTATGAGGAAAGGCTGAGAGCCCTGGGGCTGTTTAGTCTGGTGAAGAGAAACCTGAGAGGGGATCTTATGAATGTTTACAAATATTTGAAGGGTCTGTGTCAAGGAGGGGCCAGGCTCTTTTCAGTGGTGCCTTGAGATAGGATGAGGTGCAATGGTCACAAACTGGAACACGGGAAGTTCCACCTCAACATGAGGAGAAACTTCTTTGCTGAGAGGGTGGCAGAGCCTGGCCCAGGCTGCCCAGAGAGGTTGTGGAGTCTCCTCTGGAGACTTTCAAGCCCCACCTGGATCTGTTCCTGTGTGGCCTGCCCTGGGTGATCCTGCTCTGGCAGGGGGGTTGGACTTAATGATCTCCAGAGCTCCCTTCCAACCCCTACCATTCTAAGATCCTATGACATCCCTGTTCTCGCTTTGCAGGGTAGATTTTGCTGCAGACATGGAGCTACCTGATAACTTTGACTCACGGACACAGTGGCCTAACTGTCCAACCATCAGTGAGATAAGAGACCAGGGCTCTTGTGGCTCTTGCTGGGTAAGAATGTGGGCGTTTTGAGGTTGTGTCTACAGAGTTTTGCTGGACAAAACCCATGGTGTTGAGTTTGCTACTGAACTGCATAAATGCGGGGGGGCATGGGGGATCCTTCTGTGTCTGAGCTTCTTGGTGGGTTTCTCCCAGCCAGGCTCATGCTTGCTGCACTTATTGCCAGAAGGTCACCTGGTTTCTCTCCCATGTCCAGCTCTAATGGTCTTCCCTTGGGTTTTGGGGGCTGCCCACAGGCTTTTGGTGCCGTCGAAGCAATTTCAGACAGAATCTGTGTTCACACGAATGCCAAGGTGAGCGTGGAGGTCTCGGCAGAGGACTTGCTGTCGTGCTGTGGCTTCGAGTGTGGCATGGGGTGAGCTGCTTTTGCTTCCTTTGCACTTAAAAGGAGGGTGGGAGGAGCAGGGAGACATTCTGAAAGCCCTGTTTTCTTGGTCTCCTTAATGAACAGGAAGCCCCACCAGTATTTGTACTGTAGATACTGGAGTTAAGTGGGGAAAATAAGGGTGACTGCATGGACTGAACATTCCTCGGGGCCCATCCAGGCCCCAGTAGTAGTAGGTGATGATGGCTGGTGGAGGGAGGGCAAGAACATAATGATGCTCTTCCATACAGAGTTGGCAGCTGCCTAAGCCAAAGGAAGGATCTTTTAGTAGCCCCAGAATCTTGGTTGTAAGGCACAAACGTTTTGCCTCTGGTTTCTGCGGCTGTTGAGAGTCAGGTGGGTTGTTGGGTTGTTTGGTGGTTGTGTGGTTTTGGCTGCTTCTGGTTGCAGAAGCTGACCCTGGTAAGGAGGCACTTTGGAATTTGGAGGCATGGGTGCTCTTAGTCCTTGCTCTGAGGCATTGGTGTCTAGAGCCCTAGAAAGCCTGGGGAAGGCAGGGACAGACCTGAAAAGGTTCAACGTTCTGCAAGATTACTTTCAGCTGTCCCAGGCTGACTCCCATTTCCCCTGCCTCCCCTAAACAAGGATGGCTTTGAGCAGCCTGGAACTGGTGTCTCTTTCTCCAGGTGCAATGGTGGTTACCCCTCCGGTGCATGGAGGTACTGGACAGAGAGGGGCCTTGTGTCTGGGGGTCTCTACGATTCCCATGTGGGTAAGTCCTGGCAGATGCCCTCATAAAAGCAAAGAGGAGCATCTCTGCTTGGTTTCAGGTTTATGTCCTTCGGGGTGCTTCTCTTCTGGTCTGCATCTTTGTGACTGTTCCTTCCTTCAGGTGTGGTCTCAAACACCTCTGCTTTCCCAGCTGGCTACTCCTGTCCCCATGTCTCCTTCTTTGGGGGGTTAGACTAGATGACCTGCAAAGGTGTCTTGCAACCCAAAACATTCTATGATTCTGATCACCCCTGTGGGACAAGGGTCCCTGAGCAGCACCTAGTGGCAGGAGACTTATCTATGCAGGGAGCACAGTAGCCAGACTCAACCACCCCACAAGGCTCCTGCATCCATAGCAGGAATGAACTGGGCTGTGAATTTTTTGTTGTTGATGGTTTTAGAGCAGCTGAATACACTTCAGATGAGGACAGGAGTCTTCCTGACGTAATTCCCCCTCAAAAAATAGCTTCCAGACTGGAAACCTGTGCCTCTTCTACAATGCCCATGAGATGGTTCATGTTTCCATCTCTTCATCATATGGAATCATAGAATCATAAAGGTTGGAAATGACCTTCAACATCAAGTCCAACCATCTATTAAATATTATCAGGAACACTAAACTATGCCCTGAACTGCCACATCTGGATGGTTTTTTTTAACATCTCCAGGGATGGTGACTCCACCCCCTCCCTGGGCAGCCTGTTCCAAGGCCTCACCACTCTCTCAGGAAAGAAATTTT
>JANHGN010018682.1:0-17567 GCA_024605025.1 Megaceryle maxima | reverse complement strand
TAACTGACAAGATAAGAATAACCTGAGATGTTACAGGCAAGAATTCCTGAATACCAAGATAACAAAATAACTAGCTTCACATTAATTAATTCAGCACTAACAGATTTATTATTAGGTATAGTATCAATATATATACACTTAAGTAATCCTTTTGTCTACTAAAATAGCTCTAGGATCTTGAAAAAAGAAAACAAAAGGGTTTTTTTAATAACAGTATAGTTTCATCTCTGAGATACTTGTTATTTAGAGGGAATGCTCTTGGCATAATGTGAGGGAGAGTATTAGTTAACTACTATTGTTAACGGCAGTTGGGATCCTAAATGCTTCTACCCATGATTTGGGTAACAATGCAACAATAATTTGTTTTGCATTGACAACTTGTAGTTTATTTCTGTTTAATCTGAGTCCCATTAAACTGTTACTACAGAAACTGCAGTGACTTAAGATAGAGATTTCAAAATGCAGTGCCTTACTACACTTATTTTTAACTCCTCAAAAATTTGAGACCAAATTCTGTTTATATGAACTGCTCCTGTTTTCTTCACACTTCTTTTGTTTTATAGATGAGCTACTCTCCCGTTGAGCAGCCGTTGAAGCAGAGTTGCATAAGATGCACATGCCCAGAGGGGCTGTATCTCTCTCATTAATTACTGTATAATGTCGGCTGTAGTTTAGTTTGCTGTTTTACAGTTTCTCCTACTTTAATAATCCCCATTTTGTCTCCAGCAAGCCCTTCTCATTTCAAGGGAAAGAGAAAGAATAGATTAAAATTACATTTACATCTTGCTGGTTTTATATCTCACTTGTGTGTTTAGTATAATCTGTTAGCAGGCAGCACTAATAAGCTACATGTAAAATTGCCTCGATTGAATTTTATGCAACAGTAATTCTTTTGGATACTAAACATTTGAATTACTGTAAATGCTAATTATCTATCTAATCAGTGCAGAAACTGATTTGTAAAAACACAGCTCCTTTCCTTGCCTTTCTTACACTTTCCCTTTGCTTTATTTAGGACTGGCTTATCCTTGTTCTTTGCACAAATACTCGTTTGTGCAAAGGATCTGCCAACCCCAAAACAGGAGCTTCCTGGAAAGGCTTCTTGGAGTGAAGCCTGTCACCAAGGGAAGTGCGGAGGCTGTATCGTAGATGGTTCCTTCCCAGCAACTGGATGATAGGCAGAAATGGAGCAGGCTAAGAGCTGCTTTTTCCTGCTTCCCAGGACAGCAGTGAATGGGACTAACGGGTGTGTTCAGCCCCCAAGTGTAACAAAGGACTCCTCCCGCAGGCAGCCTCTTCAGGCACACAGGTTAAATGGAAGCACGACTGGTCTGTGTTGGAACGAATCGGTGGTTTCAGCTGCTTCTGCAACTGTGCTGGAACTTTGTACCCTGAGAAGCTGTGGCACAAGCAGTTGGGATTGGATGCCACGCTGCGTGGTGGCTCATGTTGTGCCAGGCTGAGCAATTAGGGCTCATCCACTGAATAAAGCAGGCTGTGGCCAGGCTTCTTGGCAGGGTGTGACTATTGTATGGCAGATGGTACCCTGAATGTAATGGACTAAGAAAATATTCTGAGTGGGGAAAATGTCACAGCTAAAAATGCCACCACAGCTGACATTCTCTGGAAAAGTAGAGGCCAACTGAAAAGGCCCTTTATGCAGACAGTGGGTAGCAGCAAAAATGAATGAATACTATCATGAGATTTTTTTTCTTTCTTTTTTTTTTTCCTTGCATTCTGAGTCAGTTGATGTCTCGGACTTGTGAGGCCTGCTTCACCCTTTGTGGCATTAACCAAATAACAATGAGAGGCAACGGTCGGGTTTTTATTTTGTTTTTAACAAAGGAATACAGAATGAAAACAAAAACTGAAGCACCAGCTTTTTCTGTCAGGGGAGTTAACACAGCCCCTGGTGAATTGCCATATGCTGACTGGGATCTGAGACAAAATGATCAGAGATCAGAGAACACAAAGCTGACCAGTTGTATTGATCAATTCTGATATGCAAAGCAGAGAAACACCCAGACCATGGAGGTAGGAAATGTACCATTTTACCTGGAGTTGATGGGGAAAACCTATTTAGGATTTCTTGATTTAAAAACTGCTGGACTTTTGGAACTTTAACAGAATATTTCACAAAACTCTGCTGTGTTTCATGTGTGTCCCTTTTCAGTGCCTGTAGGTATAATGCACATAAAATACATTCTGGATACTGCAGATGAATACACGTGATGACTGTTAGTATTTGCAGGGTAGGAGTCTGAGTCAGTAGGTGTGTTAGAAACACCTGGAAGAGAGAGGTGCTTATCTGAGGAACCACACAGAACTGCAGACTCGAAAGCAAACTGTGGCAGATAAAAGCAATTGGTGCTTTTTTAACTTCTCAATTACTTTTTATTGCTTGTCAGTCTATGGGTACAACAGCTGTGAGACCCTTTTAATTCACCTTTTGAAAGGAAGAGTAGTTTTTAAACTCAAATTTTGTTTCTTTCTCTGCATTATTTTCCACCTTCAGGTCATACAGGTGTTCCTTTGCTGTCTCTCTGCGTGTTCTTTCTGCAATCTTCCATTTCAGTGCTCAAGGCAGGGGTGGCAGCAGCAGCCTGACTCTCAGTCAGGCTGGGGCAAGCACGGGAGGAGGTGGCTGGCAGACTGTACACTTGTTCTCCACCTCTGTTTTGAGACAGGCAGTGGGATGCCTCTAGCCATCAGCCTTCCAGTTAGCCCATGTGCATTTGTAAAAATAGCAATTGAAAGTGCCTGGCTGAAAACCAGGTTTAGTAGAAAAGTGTTACAATGTGCTTACTACATTATTCTGATGTAAAGAATTCCTGCAGTCCTAAGAATAACCTTTCTTTACATAGCTTAAAAAAAAAAAAAAACCCTCTTACTGTGCCTTTTCTACTTTTTTTTCAAGCAATATCTTGTTGTAAACTATAGAATACAGCTTTCTCAGAGAAAGTGTTTCTGTTTTTCTACTGAAGAATTGATGCTCTTTGTTACAAATTCATGCTGTAAATGTGTAACTTCTGAAAGATTAAAGTTTATCTCTTGCCTGAGAAAGCAAAGGAGTCAAAATTTCAAAGTTTTCTTTGTACATTTATCTTAAGTTTTAAAGATTAGAATTGTGGACAAGTAGAAGGATATGGAATAATAACATTCCAGAGGAGATTTATGAGCCCTGAATTTGGCATTTGTCACCAATGTTCAAGTTCCTAAAGTTTCTCTTATTTTTAAGCCATTTACTTTGTCTGTAGTCAAATTATCATAAAACTAGGAAACACTTTATCCACATATCCCATTATCAGAGTGGTTCTAATAACAAGCGATTACAGTAATTTTTTTAAATCAGATCCTGTAAGTAAAGTCTGTAGTATCTGTGTTCATCAGGATAAAAAGCAGCAATTTTTCTTTCTTTCTTTTTTTTTTTGAAGAGGACTTGATCTGACTCTGCACACTTGGATGCCAATTAGGAGCAAGTTCTCACTGTAAAAGCACAAGGAAGAGTGGGTGGAAGGTTGTACAGCCCTTTAAGAAGGAACTGAAATAAAACCCCTTTTACAGTTGTGTTAAACTTACCATATGATTCACAGAACTTACAGTATCTTGAAGACAGCCTTTTGGGTGTGGGGAAGGTGCACCTGAACACAAGCTGTGATGGATGAAAGGGGGCTGTGCTGCTCTGCTCCAGCAGTGAGATACTGTGACATATCAATGCAGTGCATTTCTTAGAGGTGAAGGTATGATAGGCAGAATTTTTGTACCCACCCATTTATGTATTTTTGGTAGAGAGCCAGTTTCCTCCCAAAGCAGCTGTAGTTACTGTAACCCTGTGTAAACTGTCATTAGCTTAAAAGGAGCTTAGAATGATGTTGCTGTTTCCCATATCGTAAGGTCAGATTCATCTCGTACATCCTGCATAAGACTTAGATACTCAAGTCTCAGGCATGCTCTGCTTGTTGCCTTCATCTCCAGCCTTCTGTGTGACTGGGATGGAGGAGAGGCCATAGGCTTGTGCAGTTGGAGTAGGTTTTGGAGTCAAGGGACCTCTTGCTAGAAGGTGTTTTTCTATCGGTAGCTTCATACCCTGGCACTTCATCCTGCAGGTGGGAGACAACCTTGTGCCCTGCCATGTGGTGCAACCCATGAAGCTTTCTGCGTTGGGCTGAAAGAAGGTAGAAAAGGTCTTCACCTTTGTGCCCATGGGCTCAGACAGGCAAACAAGCTATAGCATGTCGGTGGCTCTGCAGCAATTGCAGCTCTACAGCTCCTGTCCTTGGAGAAACAGAAGTGTGCCCTTCTGGGTGTCTTTGTCTGTACAAAGCAGGTTGTACTACATTGTATCATGACTTAGGCACACCATGCTTCTGTATGATAATGTTGTCCCTCCTGCTGACAGAGCTGTGGACAATCCTCTTTCTCCGTAAGTGACACAAGGGAGTTTACTCTCCACCCTCACACTTTGGGGCTCTTCTGGCCTCTGTCCCCCCAGCTCTGGCATGTGGGGCTAGCTCTCCTGCTAGGGCAGGGGCACAGCTCCCTTGAACCATCTGTGGAGCTCTGCTCATGTATGTGAATGGTGGCTGTGATCTACTATTGTTAGTGTTCCCAGGTGATACCTGTCCAGATGCTGTTACTGTCAGTAGGTGATAAGAAGCCACAGTTTTGTCCTTAATCCGTTTCTTTGTAATGTTGTGATGAGGGGAAAAAGGTGAAGAAGCATCTTGCCTCCTCTCACTTCTCCTGGTATTTACTCATGGATGTGATGAGTTGTCATTTTCTAGTTCATGCGATAAGTGACAATTTCCCTTCTCCCCATTGCAACCTTGCCAATGTATTTACTGCATGTAGATACAGATCTGTGTTCGTTTCCCTAGCAGATGTCACAGTGATTGAGTGCAAAATCTGCTTGGGGTCATGATTATAACTGAACTGTTCTCCAGGAAGGGGGGGGGAAGATGAATACATTGGTAATTTCTGCTTCTGTTACAATACTAGAGTTTGTATTTCAGAGTTTTAACTCTCCATTTTGCAGAAGGAGGCAATGTGTGCAACTGTTTTAAACATTTCACAAATTCTTTAGGAACAAAGATAAATAACAGAAGTGTCTGATCCTAAAAAATAACTTCATTCTATGCTGATTTTTACAATGAGACTCTGAACAGCCAGGCAGCAGCATAGAGTGCATGCTACTATTTCTAAGGTGTTTTAGGCAAGGCCAGATGAGATGTGCCGACTTGCCACTGCGAATTCAAGGTGATGTTTCCTGTGCATTACCTAAAGGTGTTTAGGAATTGACTTTATATTCAGTGCCATCTGATATTTAGATGTGAAAGTGTCTGAGTAGAATGCGAATACTACTGTTATTTAAAGTAAAGTTTAGTTATATGCAGCCTCCTATTACTCAGGATTTTACTGAGAATGCTTATCTCCTTTCTTTCACTTCTGCATCCAATTTACATGGAAAACATCATTCTCTGCTGAGGAAGTGGCTCAAGGAGGTTTGGCGTTCTTGTAATAACAAGCCAGGGGCACCGCTTCCTCCTTTAGAATACAAGTAATTATATAACTGCAGCAAAGTAATACAGGAGCCAAGTTTAAAAAGAATAAATGGCAATTATTAGCTGTGCCCATTGCTGCTGCTATGCTGTTGTTTCATGGCTGTGTAATTGATGTGTGTGACCATGACGCGCAGTCTCTGGCTTGTGTGCATGCTCGATGCCTCTGCATCCTTTCAGGAGTTCCCAAGTGCCTGCTCTTTTTGATTGTTAGGAGTAGATGCTTACAAAGCAGTGTGTCCCCAGCTGGCCCTGAACCAAGGCTTCTCAGGCCTAATGGAAATAACCCTCCTTTAATAAAGTTATTGTCAGTGGAGATTGCCACCTTCAACCATTTTGATATCCTTGGCACAAAGGAAATGCCGTTTCCTCCTTCTGGAGGATTAAGCAGCATTAAAGCTGTCTGTGAAGATTAGCACACTGCTGGGTGGTTGGTTTTTCTCGCCTGCCACCCTTGAAGGAATTACTGCTCCAAAGGGGTGCCCCACAAGGGGAGAGCTGTACTGCAGACTGTCAGCCATCAGCTTTGTTTCTTTCCCGCTCTCTGCAGAATGCCTGCATCTGAAAAATCAATTTCATCTGCTGCTTGGAGAGGATGTTCGTGTGCTTGCATTTGGCACTGTGCAGCAGCAGTCAAAGGACTGATTGCACCACTGCAGCTCTTGGAATGCTGGGCCTTCCTCCCAGTTCTGCTTTCCGGGACTGGGAAGCAGTGTGGATGCCAGGCTGAGCTGGAGCAACTTTTGTCCCTGTGCACCAGGACTGCATTTGCACCGTTGCCAGTTTTCCCAGTTTGCGTGGGAAATGTCAGAGACAAGCTTTCTGGGTCCCCAGGGTGTTGGGTGCACCAAACCTTTTCTTGAGAGGTTACCAATGAGGCAGATCCACCTCCTTCCTGGTAGGCTTGCTCTTGAGACATCTGCGTGTCAAATATAGTCATTTGTAGTCAGAATATTTTGTAGTATGTGGATCCTTCTCCAAACAAGGGCTGGATCACCTGTCAAACGCAAACCCTTTCAAGTACCTTTCTCTTTATCTGCATTTTGGCTGGTGACCATGCTGCTTTCTGTTTTCTGAAATGATCCTGGCAAGAAATCACTTAGGCAGCTTTGCCTTTCCTAGATGCAGTGCCTGAATGCCTCTTTCTTACAAAGAGCGATGTGAAAAGTTTAGAGAAATGAAGGTACCCTTCCAGATCAAACTCTGGACATGTGAAATCCTGCTATCCTCCCCAGAACCTGCCTCAGACATTCATCATTCCCACCATTTCCAGGGACTAGAGATCCTTTGCATCTTGGGAGAGCTGCTTGTTCCCTGGCAGCTTGTCACAAGTGTGAGTGCAGGGGTGTATGTCAGGCTTCTGGTGCTCACCGCAAGGAGTTACCCTGCAGGAGGGTAGGAAGTTGAAGAATGGGAGGAAATTGGAGGAAAGGCCAAAGGGAGGCTCAGGGGCATTTCAGATCAGAGAAACATAGTCCCTAGTGTGGAGTGATTTGTGTTCATCCGCATGTTAAGGAAGAGCAATCTGTCAGGCTCCCCACGGTCCTCTTGGGCAGGATTTTTTCAAAGGGCTGAAGCTACTTTCTTATCTCTTCCTGCTGAAGACTACTCCTTATCCTGATATATGCAGCTGGGTGCTAAAACAGACTCTATTTCACTCCTACACAATGTGCTCGATCACTTGATTTTTATGTAACGGAAAGCACTGAAGAGGATGAGTCTCCCAGGCATGGGGTAGGGGGCAGAAAATCTTGCTATTAGTGGTAGGAGAGGAGGGAAAAGGGCTTTGTACACAGGAAGAATTTCACTTCTACAAAGCTGAGACAGATTTTTTTTTTTTTTTTTTTTTTTTTTTTTAATTTGAATATTTTAAACGATTGTGGATTTCCATACATATCTGGAAAGAGACACCTGAAGTGTGGACACTTAAGATTTGCAGGCATCAAGCTCAGATTTCTTAAACTGACAATTTTTTCTGGATCAAGATGTTGGTAAGTTCCTATTTTCTGGCACAAGGTATATTAGGTGTTAATGGGCCTGGAAAGGAAGCTAAAGAGGAGGGTAGAAAAAAACGTTTCCTATTTCTCCTGTCAATTTATAGGTTGGCCAGACATGGTTAGGAAACAAAAGAGGCCATGCAAAGGCCTTTCTCACTGCCTTGCTAATAAGGCCCGGCTGGGGAAGAGCCTGTCTCCAACTCTGGGCTTCCAGCCTTTTCCCCTCTTGGCTACCAGTCTGCCTTTGCAAGGCAGAAGAAGGAGTTCCCCTTGTTACCAGCCCCTGTCTTTTGTTTCTCTATAGACCAGGCTTCTGCTGTTTCTCTTTGAGTTGGTCATGGTGATAATGAAGTCACAAATCTTTCTGGAGCTACCTGCTCTGCTCACCCCCCTGTTTGAAAGCTCCTTGTGAATATGTGTCTGATTTTCTCATCCTCTGGGCCATCCTTGTACTTGAAATGTCTGTGCGGTTTCCCTCTCTTTCATCAATTAGCACGTGTAAGAAATGGGATTTGTGCAGGAAAACAAAGGGAAAGTTTCCCTGGATGGCTGATGCTTGAAGGAATGCTCTGAGATTGTCTGATGAAAATTGTTCTGGAGTCTCGAGGTGTTAATGTTGTGTGCTCAGCAGTTTAAGCTGATTTTATACGGGTGAACTTCCTATCTGATTACTGAGAGGCAAAGTCTGTGGTCAGGGAGCTTTCTGCAGCCCTGGTTTTGTACTGAATAGCAACGACGTTTCCGCACCACTGCAGAAGTGTTCCTGAATTGTCTGGCTGGGTAGAAGAGAACAGCACTTGCACCTCATTTTGGCTCCCACACACAACTCCCTTGTCTAAGGCCTTATTTTGAGTGCAGCCTAACACCTTTGCATTTGATCCTGCCCTCATTGAAACTGATGGGAAATGGCTTATCAGGAGCAGCAGACAGCAGGACTGGGAACCTGGGTGGATATACTCCCAAGTGTGCAGTGTAGAGTATTTCCCTGTTCAGGTATCAAGCACTGTTGAAAGGGGTCTCCCTTATTGTTCAGCAGCAGATCTGAGCAAGTCTCTCCTGTTACTCTGTTATTTTCTAAATCTGCAAAAGCAGCACGTGCTGTATATTGGCCAGATGAGCAGCGGGACCTTTCTGCTCCTGTGCCAATGAGGTGTCATTGTACTGGTGGTTTCCAGTGGGTAATTCCACCCGCCACCTACCTTGCCAAAAGACAGCTTGGAGGAGGAGAAAATAATGATGTAATGATGTAATGTAATGATGGTGGTTCTTTCCCAATGAAACAAGAACAAGCAGGGATATCCATCAAACTGTTAGTCATGCATTTTATGTATATATACACACGTATATAGCATAGTATATGTGAGTGTGTATGTGTATCAACTATATTACACTCACACTGTCTGTGAGCATCATCAATATCAGGCTTCAGAATAATAAGAAAAGTAGCTCATGGGATATAAATGTATATCCAGTAGAAATTGGCCCAGCAAGCAATTTTGCTAATAATCCTTGTATTTAGTTTTTATGAAAGATACTAAGATTAGTGTGGCTAGCTAATAGATTCTGCCTCTTTAACTGAGCTCCTTTCTTTGTAGTCCTGTGAAGCCCAGAGGGTATTTTTAATCATCTTTAAATGTTGGTTGTTTTAAAAAAAAAAGTGAAATTAAAGGGTATTTTGGGATGTAGGTCTTTCTTTAAACACACTCTTTGTAGGTGGGGAAATCTACAATCCTTTATACCATAGATGCTCAAGCTCCGTTAATGTGTCTTTGCGTCTTGTGCATCATTTGCACGCAAGCGCAGAAGGCAATAGCATCTTACAAACGTGTAAAAAAGCTACTTGATTTTAGCACTTCCTCAAATGCAGAGCAGAAGCATGCTGCAGCCATTCCGAGTATGGAAGCGTGAAAATTCGCTTGAGAATTAAGCCAGAGGAAGTTTTGATTCTGACCGTTTCTTAAATGTGTAATGCCCAGGGAATTTCAAAGTCTTTAATAAATGTATGTACTCAGTCTCTCATCAAAGATGAAGATACAGAGGACCAGATCTTCAAATGTACTGTGACTATGGGTGAGATCCCACTTAATGTTTAAAAATGTTTTGAGCATGTGCAATATACTTCTGAAAACCAGGAAAGCATATGGCATTTGAGTGTTAACAAAGCAGTGTCTTTGCTGCAGTTTGAAAGAGGGAGATAGCAGCTTTGGCTTCAAATAAGACATTCTCTGAGCTAAACTAATTTCTGGTGTAACATTACAAAAGTCAGTGTGGTAAGCTGGTCTTCAGGGTTAATTCAGTTAAGAAATTACATGGAGAATTTTATGCCCATAAATTTATTTGGGGGGTTATGTTTTACACTTTTTTTTTTTTCTCCTTAGAATTGGACCGTTTAGACTTCTTCTATGTTTGTCTGACAGTACATTATTTAAAACTGATTTGCAACAGTGCCTTGAGGCCAATTGGAAGTTACTCTCTAGCATTGTAATGAACGAAAGCAGACAATTTTTTTCTGAGCAGAACTATTCCTCCAGTCCCTTGGAGGAGAGAGGCAGTGTTCTGTACGCAAGGCTCTGTCCCAGACTGTTTTCTTTACAAAGGGTTCCATGAACTGTAAATGTGTCTTCAGTAATCAAATGTGCCTTAATTAGTGTTGAACGCTGCTCAATATGCTGTCAGTGTTCAAAAAGAGCAGATACTTGTTTCTGAAGAAAATGCAACTTTGATTTGTATTTTAGGGCCTTGTCTCTGCTGCTTGGGCAGAAGCAGGCTTTGAGGACAAGTAGAGGCAGAAATTTGAGTGCAGCATGAGATTTTGAAAAAATAAAACTACAACCCTTCCTTAAAAATCCATTCAGAATCTACCATTATCAAATATATGTAAAATTGCACTATCCATCCACTTTGACTCCACACACACACGCCCATTAACTAGGCATTAGTGTTTCCCCATGTGGCTCTTCACTGATGCTTACTTCTTCCCAGCTGATTTTATTTAAAATGCAACTACGCAACTTCTGGTTCCCCAGTGTCTGTTCAGAGATGTAATACCTAATCTACAAACCATCTTCTAGGATGAGGGAGAGAATTCCTCTCTGTACTCCTCACTCCCAGTACAGATGCTTCCCACTTTCCCCTGCCAAATGTGCCTGTACACCAAGGATTTCTGTGGGACTAAAAAAGAGGTTATCTAGCACCTTCCCCCACAAAGTCAGAGGGTAGCGGGGCTCTTGGCCAGATTGTCACCCTTGACCAGGAGTTCTCTGTGCTCCAGGATCTGCTGTGGATGATAAGGCTCATAGCCCAAACACTTGCTGTCGTGTTGCAACGCAGATGTGTAATGAAATTAGTTGTTGAAGTAACTTGGGTCGTGGCTTCTCCTGTGCTGGTGCCTCTTTTTGTGCTTTTCAGGCGAGCTGTACCATCCCCAGCACAGCTTGTGCCAAGCTGCAGCCCGGCCAGGTGGGTCTGGTCTGGTTCTCTGCTGCAGCCACTCTGGAATACCATGAGGAAGGAGCAGGCTGTTTCTTTCTGCTTTAGCTTTGCAGTACTTTGCTCAGAACTTGAGTGCTTGGGACCAGAGGTCTGACCTGTTGATAGAGGAGCAAGCACAGGCTGTCTCTGTCCAGCCTCATGCAGGCTTTGCTCAGCCTCCTTGCTGCGTGTGGGACCTGTGAGGAAGCGAAAAGATCATGACTGCCTTTCTGTGAGTGGGGCAGGCTTGGGGAGGTGGCTGGCTTGTAACGATCATGTGGGAGAGACTTGCTGGGATGAGATCACTCATGACTTGGCAAAAATAACACCCAAATGCCATTGTCCGCAGTTGACTTCTTGCACTGTATTGACTGAAGTGGAGCATGAAGCCTGCCCACGGGCTGTGCAGGATTGTGCAAAAATGATCATGCAAATAATATACTTGAGTCTTTTATTGGCCTTCATCTGTACTGAAGGGTCTCCCTTTCCCTTTCTGTCAAATCTTTTCCTTAAGGCCACCTCTCTGTTTATGCCTTAGCAGTGTCTGCAGCAATAAGATACATATGACCTGTGCATTTCTTCAGTGATTTTTTTCTATATAAATCTTTCTGATGCATTAGTTTGATATAAAACAATCTTAGTGGCCTTGGCACTCAGCGTGAGGCTTCAGAGCCACAGGGAGAAGGGCCTGTCTGTTCACAGTGCCCCTTGCATAGCGCTGAGTTCAGCAGGCAGCTCCCCTGACACAGTTCCACTGCACAGCTGAGGAAGGCAGCAGCTTGCTCTGGACTGATGGCAGCAGAGTGATGAATTTGCCTGGAGGTTTTTTGATCTGTGGCACTCATGGGCACTGTTGTGCTGGCAATGGAGGAACAGGGTCCTCATGCAAACATTGCAAGCCCCATGTGCAGGAGCGCTCCCGTCTCTGCGGTGGTGGGCCATGCTTTGCCTGACGGTGCTGTGAGGTCAGACTGTGTAGGAGCTGTTTTATGTAGCCTTGTTTTCCAGAAACATAAGCGGCAGCAGCAGGCCTGCCAGCATTAACTGATCGCTGTGCCGCTATGGGCTTTTTGTGCTTGTTTAGGTTGATGACAACTTTGGGCTTTTGACCACCATGGTTGTGGTGTGAGCCACAGCACGCTGGGGATGAGAGAGGACAGGCCCTTGCAGACCACTAGCTGCATGTGCACTTCAAATTCTCTCCACAGACAGTAGTAAAACACTTGGCTTTGGCTGATTTGATGGAGGTGATCTGCTGGAGAGCAGCTCCATGGAGAAGGTCCTTGGAGTCCTGGTGGACAAGAAGTTATCCACAGGACAGCAATGTGCCCTTATGGCCAAGAAAGCCAATGGTATCCTGGAATGAATTAAGAAGATCGTGTCCAGCAGATCGAGGGAGGTCCTCCACCTCTACTCTACCCTAGGGAGACCTCACCTGGAGTATTGCATTCAGTTCTGGGCTCCCCAGTTCAAGAGGGACAGAGATCTACTTGAAAGAGTCCAGTGGAGGGCTACGAGGATAATTAAGGGAATGGAGCACCTGCCTTATGGGGAAAGGTTGAGAGAGACCTGGGGTGTTTTAGCCTGGAGAAGACTGAGAGAGGATCTAATTAATGTGCATAAATATTTGAGGGCTGAGTGTCAAGAATAAAGGGGCAACCTCTTTTCACTTGTGCCCTGTGACAGGACAAGGGGCAATGGATGCAAGCTAGAGCACAGGAAATGTGAAATATTTAATATCCACCTCAATATGAGGAAGAACTTCTTTACTGTAAGGGTTACAGAGCACTGGAACAGGCTCCCCAGAGAAGCTGTGGAGTTGTCTTCTCTGGAGACTTTCAAGACCCATATGGATGCGTTCCTGTGTAACCTGCCCTAGATTCTATGGTCCTGCTCTGGCAGGGGGGTTGGACCTCATGATCTCCAGAGGTCTTTTCTAACCTCGAACATTCTATGATTCTGTGATTTGGGGGTTTTATTCCCTTTATGTGACTGCTTCTGCTGTGAGAAGTGAAGATGTTACCAACCACTCATCTGTGTTTTTGCAGCACCTCCTCTGTTCCTTGATTATTTTGGTTTGTTGGTGTCACTTTGCATGTTTATACTATTTTCAAATGTTTGTGCCACTCCTCTTCATCCCTTATTTATTTATTTATTTATTTATATTTTTTTTATTGCTTTGCAGCATTGGGAAGAGCTTGACAGGTTTCTTTTGCCTCTTTTTTAACTTGGGAACATGAATTATCTTCTTGTACTTTGAGGGTTTTTCCTTCAGTCTCACAAAGGAAGATTCTTCCTCACATCTAAACTTCTGCCTTTTGTGGTTTGTTTTTTTTTTTTTAAATCTTTTGAGGAGGTTTCTAACAAAAGTGGGGTTAAATCAAAAGCAATACTTGTCAGATAGAGATATATTCATCAGTATGAAATTACTTGTTCCCCACGCAGAGGGAGTGGGGAAGCAGTTCGGTGTGGTTAGTGTAGTTTGAGTAAGGGCCTTGGCTCAACCCATTGCCTCTTCTTGCTGGTTTTTGCTCTGTGGGTAGCCTGGCCTGTGTGTTCTGGTGGGACCTTGTTTTCTGTGTCTTGAGGAGGGAAAAGACAAAGCTCTATGGGTTTCCTTTTCACTGTTGGGGTGGGCTTGCTGTAAGAAGGGAAGAGATGTTTGTTACAATTTTGTTCCTTTGCTGAGTGCACGGGGGGTGGGGGGTGGGGGTGGGCTTCTGCCCCTTAGTGTTTGGGTGCTACCCCTGTGGTTAAGGAGACCCCCATCTGAAGAGCTCGGGTAGCCGGAGGCCATGCGTGGTCAGTGCTTCTTGCAAGAACCTCCTTTTTACTGACAACAAAAGGACACGTCTTTACTGAGTCTTTTTCTGCTGCATCCAACAGCTACAATAGCGGCTTGTTCAGCTGCCACACAATAAAAGTCTGGGTTTCATTTGAATTTTCGAGGTTGCCAAAAGTGCCTTTATTATTTTTACCTCCTCGCTTTCTCTCCCTTATTCTTCTCCATAGACGCTTCATCCCCCGGCGGAGCCCGAGAGAGAGGAAAGAAGAAAAGGACAAAAGCGAGAGCAGGCGCCAGGTACCGCACCTGGCACCACTCGTGCGGGTCGATCGCTGCCGCCGCGCCCGGCGGGGCCAGCCCGGCCGGGCCGAGCCGCCTCGGCGCGGGGGAGGGGAGGGGGCGCGCGCATAGAAAGGAAACCCCGCAATTTTGCGCGCGCTTCCTCCCTGCGGTGCGAACGCACAAAGAGACGGGGCTGCGTTGGGGGAGGGAAGGAAGGAGGGGTTCCCCCGGAGGCGGGGTCGGGGCGGCAGCGGAGCCGGGAGCGGCGGAGCAGGAGCAGGAGCCACGGCGGAGCGGGTGGCAGCGCGAGCCGCCATGGAGCCGGGGGGCAGGCGCGGGCGCCCCGCCGAGGAGGGCCCGCGGCCTGAGGAGGAGGAGGTGGATCCCCGCATCCAGGTGAGGCCTGACGGCCCCTCCGGCCGGGCGGGGGTGGCTTCATTTCAAATGTGCTTTAATACATATAACGTGTGTATTAACTGTTACGAGGATCGCCTTTTATTTTTCTCTCGCTTTTCTGGCATATGTACGCACGTATCGCGCGCGTACCGGCTCGCCTGTTGGCGCGTGCCGCGCGGCGGTGCGGAGCGGCCGCGGGTGTCCGGGGCCCGCTGGCAGCGGGGGAAACGGCCCCGGGCGTCCCGGGTCTTTGTTACCCCGCGGCTCCGGGCTCCCTGGGGCGACCTTCCTTCTCCTCTTCCTCCCACTGACCCCCCCCTCCCCTTTTATCTTTGACCATGACAGCGTGACCTTGCTCGCGAAACAGGGCTGATGCTCAGAAATTTGTAAATGGGGGAAAACAACCATTTATTTTTATTTTTTCAAATTTGCTTTTAAAAAAGGAGCTTTAGTAGAAGCTGTTATTTCCTCACAATGAATGCCTTCTGAGATGCTTCTTATTCTTGCGCGGTCTCTAAACAAAGCTTTTCACCCCCAAATCATATCTTAACCAATTGCCTGGTGCAAACTTGAGCACGCTGTGGTCCCTGAAATGAAATGTATTTTTAGATCTCTGCAGATTTATGGGGTTTGCCTCTAGCGTTGCTGGGGACCATTTCTCACGGGTGAATATAAGCATGTGTGTACATTGCTGAGAGGCCGGATCTTTGGCATAGGGCCCTCCTTGCTGTAATTGCCATTCTTTTCTCCATCGTGAGCGTTCCTTTTCCAGGGCCGAGCAGAGCAATTACAAAATTCACGGAACACGGTTACACAGAACGAGGCCCTCAGCTAAAAGCTGGCCCGTTACTGCCCTGATTTTGGGAAGCTGTGTTCTGTTAGTGCCTATTGATACAGTTTTATCCTTAGGTTCTTCAGCTTGAAACATGTTTTCCACGTACCTGATCTACACTTTGTTGGTAAAAGAGCGTTTTTGTGGAGTTTTCTGTGTGGTTGAAAAAAACCAGGCTGCTGCTGTGTCTGCTTCTGTGAGAGCCGTAGCGTTCTTAGCCTTTTAGCAAAAGGCAGTTAGGCAATTTCTGTATGTCTGTTACAGAAAACATGGAATTGCAAATATTTATCTTCCAAATCCCAGGAGTGAGGAATGAAATCTGACCTCCCAGGATACGAAAACTAAACTGTTGCAAGTAATTCCTTTCTGATTGTAACCAGAGTCATTCTTGTAATCTAGTGGGAAATGGCTCAAGTGACAATCAATTTACAGCGTTTGGTTTATACAGATAAACGCTTCGAGGCGGATACTGTTACACCGTTGAAAATTAAATAACGTTGAATTAGAGAATGCTCCTGTTGAAATCGTAGGATCTCGCATGGAATGACACATTGCTCAAATAAAGAAGGCTGTTGGAGCCTGCTCCTGAGGGTTGCTTTTTGTGGTCAGAAAGTCATTAAGAATGAGCTTTGTTTTTATGGTAACTTCATTCATGCCAACACCACCTCTACTAAATATTTATTCAAGGGATTTAACACCTTCATTTTTGCTGTGAAGAGATCAAAATGTTGGCAAGAAGACGGACTAAGTAAACATAATCATATGTCCCATTGAGTGGTTGTGTTCTAAAATGTTTTGCCAAAATCCAGAGTAAAATGCCTCTCATGCTGCAAGACATATTTCTTATCAATGCCATGCTTTCACTGTACATCTCCTGCGGTAGTACTAACTTTATGCTAATCTTTTTTTTTTTGGGGGGGGGGGGGTATCTCACTGGAAATGAGCAGATACTGGTTGTATTGCTTAAGACAGAACTTACTGTACCTTATGTTTATTTTTAATAGAGAGGAATAAGCCAGCACAGGAAATGTACTGCCTCTAAAGTAAAACTATATAGCTTCTCTGATTATTTTTCTATTAAGTTGCAAAATAGAAGACCAGTAGCAAAGCTATTCTAAATGTCTCAAAGTTTCCTCTTTTCACTGAATTCATAAGCCACAGGCCTTGTGAGTTTTCAGTGGAGATGCTGAATGAGCCTTCTTATACACCTTTTTTCCACTGATTTCTTAATATGTGTTTGGCTTCTTTCTAGGGGGAGCTGGAAAAACTAAATCAATCTACAGACGATATCAATCGGAGAGAGACGGAGCTGGAGGTACATAATTCATCCTTGCATTTTCCTTTTGTGCACGTTGGATGTTGTGAGCAGCAGAACAGTATTTTTGAGTTAGGTTCCCTCCAGAGTTGTGCCATGCTGAATGGCAATTTGGCAGACAGTCTGGTGGTGATTTTTTTTTTCAAGGTGTGAATTGAGCTAACAGCTGGAACAGAAAGGGAGGAAGTAGAGGGAAGCTGATGGTGTAAAAAAACCTATGTGGAGAACCCCACCCAACTGCCAAAACCTTTTTTTAGGTTTTGAAACTAAACTTAGGCAAGTTTTGTTTTTACAAGTCACTCTTGGTTTTGTGTTCTTGTGATTATAGACAGTGAAAGTTTATTTGGTTAAGAGGTCTTTGCTGTATAATCACCTGCCAGGATCTCCTTGGTGGCTATTTTTTTAGCTTGTTAGTTTTGCCTTTTTTGTCCTTACTATATAAGGAAAATAAAGAAGGAGAGTTGAAGGAAAAGACTTCCTAGTTGGAAAAAGATATTTTCTTGGACACTTAACCTAATAGATTATAAACAGTATCTTCAGAATTTTTCTAAAGCTCCACATTTGAGCTTCAGCTACTTGATAGTTATTCTGGAAGGCTCACCATTATTGATCAAATAACAAATCAAAATAAACTGTTCTACTCATGCGTCTAAATGTTCTTTTGTTAACTGCAAAACAAAGAAGGTAAAGCCAGTGGAAGTGTAAGATGAATATGCTACTAAAGGAAAATTGGCACAAAATGCTACTTTACTTCCTATGTAATTTTGATAACATTGCAATCTTTTGAATCCTGTATCAAAACGTGCTGAGATTGCTATGATGAACATACTCCAGAAGTACATATATAGATTTCAAAATGTCAGTCTGTTTAATTTTTTTAATAATTTTTTTTTAATTATATATATAATTTTTTTTTTATGTATGTATGTTT
>JANHGN010018681.1:0-24021 GCA_024605025.1 Megaceryle maxima | reverse complement strand
ACCCAAATGACAAATTTAAACCCAAATGACAAATTTAAACCCAAATGACAAATTTAAACCCAAATGACAAATTTAAACCCAAATGACAAATTTAAAATAATCAGTCGGTCCCAGCTGCCACTCAGTGCCATGATTTGAATCCACCTGACAGATGAACTGTGCATTCAGGCATTGGAATGTGCTGCCCAGGGAGGTGGTTGAGTCACCATCCCTGGATGTATTTAAAAGCCATACAGATGTGGTGCTTGGGGATAGGCCTTAGTGGTGAACTTGGTAGAGTAGGGTTAATGGTCAGATCTTAAAAAGTCTTTTCCAACCTGAATGATTCTATGATTCAAGAATAGCATGTTATACACAATGAATCACTTGCATATTCTTTTACAGAAATTCTGATAGTAGGACTACTACTGCTTTCTAATGAAGGCCTGTACTATGAAGCTTTATCCATTTTTGTTCAGGTACTTCAGTAAAATTGCATTACAGATTCTTGTTCCTTCCTCCTTAAAAAGGAGGTAGTAACACAAGAGAGTATGGCAATTGATAGCCAGACATGGATCATCATCACATTCCCTTTGTCATCCATACAAGGACAGTTCCCTACTCCTCACCAATACATCCACAAAAATCAGAGCCAGGCATAGTTTTGAGAAAAAGAACTGCTCTTTTACCAAGTCACACCTGCAAAGTTGGAGGCAACATTGCCAGTCAGGGAAGTATCACACACTACTGCCCCAGCTCCACCCTGACCAGGGCTGAGCTACAGTATCTACTTCCCACAGACTGTGGAAGAGAGGTAAATACCTTTCCTCAAGGGAAAAGAGGGGGCAACTGACAGTCCAGGTTTACTGAGATCGAAAGTGTATCGACCCATGCAGTTTAATTCCCCTATAAAACTTGTCACCATCTCCATAACCTACAGAAATAGTGCTTTCTGTATCTGCATCTACCACAGAATTGCAGCACGAGGATGTTCTCTGAACCTCTAAGTTCTTCCTCCTATTCAGATGGTGACCCCAAAACACAAAAGCATCTAGCTTCTCTGGTCAGAGGAACACCGATCTCATAGTATTTTGGATAAACTGGAAACAAAGCAGGAACTCAGGTTCTCTAGACTGGGTCAATTATCATAATGCCAAGCAAGAATTCCATGACAGCATATACTCAGACATACATATTTATCATCTACTGGAAAGCAGTAAGTGATCAAAACAAGAGAATGGAAGATAAGGATTAGCATTATATCATGTAACCAGAGTCCACTGAAAAAAAAAGGATGAGTACAAAATAGGTATTCATTCACATTAAGTTTGCCAAGTTTTCACAAAGAAAAATCGAAGTTGTGTGAATGGTTTTGTGAAGCAATTTGAGAGAAAAATGTAAAAACAGTACTATTGCTCAAGCTCTCAGCACAAATTAATCATATAAGAGGCCAGAATGGGGGAGGAGAAGAGGAATCTGTAGTAGTTTGGTTTGCCCCAGTCTTCCAAGAGACATCATTTGTAGTAATAAATGCAGAGCTCCAGCCAGCAGTTTTAAGACAGAGAAGAATTTCTGACACGAGACTCCAGTTCTAAGCAACTTTCTACCAGAAGTTTAAGTTGTGTAGATATTCTCTCAGCTGTATTTAAATCACATTACAGTGAAAAGACATCAGCAGCCTTTCTATGTAGCCCCTCAATTACCACTTGCTTCAGGTGGCTAGATTCAGTCTTTTTTACCCAGGCTGCACAAACCGCAGGAAGATTTCTGTATCAGCCATTTCAGGAAAAGTCAGGACTCTACTTACTGCTGCAAGTATCTACCTTTTATCTACATAGGCAGATGCTTACACTGGAAAAATAAAAGCCTATGTTGTATCTGCAGTGGGACTCTATACTGGCTCAGGAATCATACAACAGATGAACTGGATCTTAAGTAGCCTTTAGAAGGGATGCCTGGAGATGAACCCCAAGGTTGGACTCAGCAAAGCTCTGAACACACTACAGCAGGTTGCTTAGGGCTATTCCCAGTCAGGTTGTAAGCATCTCCAGAGATGGAGACCCCACAGCCTCTCTGGGTAACCTGATTCAATATTCTGCCTCTCCTAGAGTAAAAAAGTTTTTTTTGTTTTGATGGGATTTAATTGTGTTCATAGTCTTATTCCCCGTCATTGGATACTACAGACAAGTCTGCCTCAGTAATTTTTGCTCCCTGTCATCAGGTATTTATACACTGTGATAAGATCTCCCTGGTAGACTTCTTTCCTCCAGGCTAAACAATCCAATCTCTCTCATACTCTCCTTATATGTCAGAAACATCAAACTCTTAATTTTAATGCCCCTTTGCTCAACTTGCTCCAGTCTGTCCATGTTTTGCTTGTACTATAGAGCCCAGAACTAGACACAGAACTACAGATGTGGTATCAAAAAAATTACCCCCTTCCAGCCACTGGCAATGCTCTTCCTGAAATCCACTACAAGATGTTGTTGGTCTTCCTTGTGACAAGAGTGCATTACTGGCTCATGACCAATTTGTGATCCAGAAGACCCCCAGCATGAATTCCACACCACCCCCAGGGGTAGGGCTTTGCATTTCCCTTGGTTGGAACTTCAGGCAGTATCTTTTGGCCATTCTCCAGCCAGCTAAATTGATTGCTCCGTGTAGCAAAACATGTCTGGTGTATCAACCACTCCTCCCTGTTTTGTATGACCTCAAGCTTGCCAAGGGCACAGCATGTCCCATCACACCGGTCATTAATGAAGATGTTAAACAGTATTGTGCTCATCTTCCTCTGAAGTATGCCACTAGTGACTGGCCTCCAACTCAACTTTAAGCTGCAACTGATAAGGAAATAACCCCTAAGCAGAAACATTTTTATCTACAATGCTTGTTGACTGCTGTTAGAACTCATTGTTTTTGCATTGTTCCTCTGAACTGTTGTGACTGTACAGCTTCTGCAGCCCTGATGACCAGGGATAACCTTTTCAGAGGATCAAAAGATTCACCTTGGCTAACACTCAAAGTGGGACCAGATGCAGAATCAAAAGTCATTAATAAGTCTTTGGGAATTTAGTTGTGGCCACAAGAGGACTATACAAAGCATCTGAATTCCTAAGGTAAAGCTGAATCATGCTCAAATGAACCTCAGTGAGCCAGTCTAGGACAATGTGACACCTGAGCTAAATTAACTGCTGACTACTCCCTGGGTAATGGCTGATAATTGACTTTCTTAAATCTTATAGGAAGCATGGATTAAGAGGGAGTCACCCCTCCAGGAAGAGGTACCTCCCTAGAAGTCTACTTATCACATAAACTGATCTAATTACTTCCTTCATATTGTTGACAGGGACAACTTAAGACTGCAGCACAGTTGCCCTTTTTTTAGGGCATTCAGGCCAAAGAGGGCAGATTCACAAGACACCATCAGTTTCAGATCCACAAAAGGAGATCTAGGAACAAAGCACAGATGATCATCTGTTATCAACAGCATCCCACAGTGGCATCCTTTTCATGTCACTAAGGAGTGGCAGAACCAGAGCTTCTGTACCATTAGGAGACAACCGTAACCCCTGACCAAAAGAACTAGGGCATCTTGCACTTAAAGGCAAGAACATGGTCTCATCAATACTGACAAGCACTTTTCAGGAGCTGTCCCACCTTTATGGTCCACACAAAGGAAACAGCTTAGATTGTCAAGGACCCTACTTCTGAATGTAGGGAAGCAAACGAAAGACATAAGGATTTCTGCATCTGTATAATTCACCTCAGAGAGCCTAAAAAGTTACAACAACGAAAAAAAACATTAAAAAAAAGGCAAAAGACAACAAAAGTCCCATGAATATTTTTAGAAATATTCAGAAAAATTTAGGTTGAAAGTGACCTCCAGAGGTCATCTAGCCCAGCTTTGTGTTAAAGCAATGATTAGCTTCAAAGCTACATCGTGCCACTTTGGGTCACATGCAATCAATTTTGTTTAAGTCCTGAAGAGTAGAAACTGCACCCACAAATACCATTTTAAGAGCTTTGGTTAAAAGCCTTCAGGCTGTGCATGGTTTCAACAGAAAGAACCTCTATCTGCAAATAAGCCTGTTCTGTTACAATCTGAACAGATTTCCTGTGACTTACTTTTGAACATTTTTTCTGCACTACAGAAGTCAGGAGAGGAAAACAAATCCCTTCCTTAAAGGCAGAAAAACACCACTAGTCACCCAATACTGCAGCATCCCACCCATGCAAGTTTTAAGCTAAAGCTGCCACATTTCTCCCAGAAAGAGATGTTTTCTTAAGAGCTTTTTTCTTGGGCAAAACAATTATAACTCTCAGGACTGCAATAGCAACTAATTCCTAACAAAGTTTCAGTCTCATGCAACCAGTGTCAGCAATAGCTAAAATCATCAAGGTTTATTTAGTAGCAGGGAATAAGGAAAAAACCAAATGTGGTGATACAGTGAGACTTAAAGGAGTTTCTGGTCCCTTAAGGTCTTTGAAGGCATTGTCTTTTACAAAGGAGCCAGAAAAATAACAGTGTAAGTACCTGATGATCACTAGGGTTTCTAGTGATACAGTTCCTTACTATTATTAGAGGTCAAGATATATCATTCCAAGCATATTGTGAATCTTCACTGGACACCTAGAAGCCTCCAGTTTTGATCTGCCAATTCATATTCTAGTCCTTTACACTTATACGATCTTTACCAATCTGATCTCAGCAATACCAACCTTGCAACAGGCTCACACAGAGAAGTACTAGCAATTTCTTGATCCAAGTAACCTGAAGTCACATCTGTATTTTAAACTATGCTCACTGGTACAAGACAGCCATATAGCAGTAACCCGCTATTGGCCGATTACCACTCTCCTTTTGAACTTCAGTTTAGGGCTAGAAGTTGCACTTGAGCTGGTGCATGGTACTGTCCTCCAACACAATCCATGATCCATTTCCCCTGGTGTCCTACTGCAGCAGTTTCTCCACCTTGCTTCCTCAGGGAAGGCCTTCACCTGAGGAGGCACAGCAGCCACTACCTTGGTCCAGAACAGGCTAGTACTGCTGAGCTATCCCAAAGCTTTCTTACACGGACAGAAGCAAAAGCTGAAGCCTTGCACAGGCTGAAGGCAGTGGGCTATAAGAGACCATATGCAAGACTTAATTGTTTACAAAAAGAATCTGAACAGCTATAAATGCATTTGGAAATTTTCAGATTTGTTTTGATAGCCACTTTGCCCATTTCAATTACTAGATCTTTTTCTTGCCCGATGCTAAGAGACCTTGCGTTTGAGACCAGCAAGTTGTTAAGGAAATTAAAGTTATATTTAATAGAAGCCAAAAACTGTAATTGGCTCTGGCTACACAAATTTCAGTACCACATTTCCTGTTCAGCTTCTCCCCACACTCCTAAGAGCCTATACCTGCTGCTCTTTCGAAAGAAGAGATTAAGTATTCAGAAATATACAGATTTCCAAGGACTGTATAGTACAGCTATAAATGTTGAAACATATTAATATAATCTAAATAAACTAACTTCAATTCAATTGAATGAGCAACTGTCAGTATGACTCTTCACAACAGGATTCTGTTATGAGATCATTTAACCAGGCTTCAAGCATTACAAGGCATGAAAAACAAACCAACACACACAAAGGAGCCACCCAGAACACCTCCCTTTGATATAGAAATTTATTCACCTTTTCTGAAGGCCCACGACATCTGCATTTGGAAGCATGCAGATCTTTGTGTAGACAATTACATTAACTTTTTTCTTTCAGCTGTAATAAGCCACCCCACAACCTCTACAGCAGTTGACAACTCAAGTAATTACCTTCTTGACAGACAGATTCATTTATAAGGAGACCTCAGTAGTCAATATATTTGTACTAAAGCCAACATCCAAATGTAAGCATTACAAATAGAAAAAGTACAATAGAGAACATTCACATCAGTTTCAAACACACCTCCTTTGTTCAAACATGGTTAGGAACAGAAATCAGTCTTATGGTCCCCATTTGCAGAGGTGGTCACACCAGACCAAGACTGACCACTGTCAGTTTACTTTTGCTCGCTTAATTGCATAAATGACAAGTTCTTCAATACTGCTGAATATCTTGTCCCCTTCTAAGAAAAAGCCATCTCATTTTGTGCTTCATTACACCGTTCAACTTCCAAGCAGTTGATTCAGTATTGTTTAATATCAGTGCTCAAATAATACCAGGCCTGCTGCCAAGCAGGAACACCACCTTAGGAGACTTCTAGCATGCCACAACTAGACAGTAAGTACATAGAAATAGCAAGTTAGAGCCCCTATAGTCAAAGAGTTGCTGACTGAAGCTGACGGATTTTGATTTTGGCAGATCTGTAAGAAGTGTTACTGCTTAAGAGATTCAAGTATCATCACTGGAACAACAATAAAAATCCATTTAGTCACTCTACATTGAAGTGTTAAAACAACCCATGTGCTTTACAACAGCTTTCAGTATAGTCTACACATGAGACAGAAGGACAAATCTATAGCTATTTCTTTCTCCTAAATCCTTCCAATTCCTGTGAGCTTACCTAGGAGCAGAAAGGAATTTAAGCTGCTCATACCTTTCAAAAATTCAGGATTACTTAAGTTACTGTAACCATGTCTTACTACTTCCTACAAGTATTAGAAACAGCAGTGTAACTACTTTGCAGTAGTACAATACTGGGAAGACATCTACTGCCTTATGTAGATGGCCTTTCAGATCAGGATGTAAATCAGTCAGTACACAGACAAGCACTGCCTTGTCAAATATCATTCCAGCCTCCTCACTCTTACAAAAAATTTCAGTGATTTGGAAAAAAAAAAAAAACCACTTCCAGAACCTTTGATTTTTAGGTTTCCCCACAGAGGTGTCATCTAGTCTTTCTGGTACTTCTAAGACTTACAGTTTGAAGGTGACATACAGTGACTATAGCATGGCCCTATAGCAGGCAGAACACATTTTAGCTGTGACAAATTCATAGCAACTATTTTAACAGTTAAAATGCAAAGAAAGTAAAAAGCACTTCCAGAAACTGTTGCCAGTCAGCAATCCTAATTACTGCTTAATGCTTACTCTGGTAGAGGTGTCTTCAGCTGTATTCTCTACCTTCAAAGAGATCTGCAGAACAAAGCTGTCCAATATATCTGCATAGCTTGTACTTGAAAACATAGTCCAGAAACCAAAGGATGGGTTTGTTCTTAATATAAGACCATTATTAATGACATCGAGATTGAGGAAAACCAAAAGCCAGCTTTTTTTAATTCTTACACAGAGCAAGCATGTGATAATATAGGAAAGGACCATGCTTGAAGCTTCCTCACAAGCAATGCAGATTGTGGTCATTTACTGAGAGCAAGGAGCTAATTCAGTAATTGAGGAGTGAATCAGCAGTGGGACACCAGTAAGCTCTGACAATCTTTTTGATGTGAGAACTAAAAACCAGCAGAGAAGCCTTCATAATATGAGGGAAGAGTTCAACAGTAGTAGTATAGTAGATATGATCAATGCAGTGAGTGATAAATATGCAAACAGGACCACGTTAAATTTTAGGGTCAAAAGGATATTTATAAGATTGTAAATGATATCTAGCTACCCTAAGCACCTCAAAGAAAAGCAGTTAAAACAGACATTCAAGTACAGTCTGCAAGATCTCAGGATCCCTTGGATGCAACTATATGAACAGAAGTCTAGGGTAAATATAATACCAGACGGTTAAGAGAGTATAACACCAATGGTGAGAGGAAAGAAGTAGTGATGATAGTCTCTGCTTCAGTTAAGCCAGAATGCCGAATTGACAGCTAGCTGAAAGACCATACTGAAAACAATGGTTTTGCCAGTGTAAGACCCAGGATAAGCTGCAATTTAGTTAACACAGCCAGAGTCAATCACAAAGATAAGGTCTCCCAACAATTAGGTGAACAGGAAGAAAGCAAAAACAGAACTGGCGATCCTGTGGAACAACAACAAAGAGAACAACAAAGGAACAAAGTTCTCACAAAAGAGGAATGTAAACTGAAGCAAACAGCATTTCCAAGAAAGCAACTACTGTATTAACAAAGGGAAAGACACACTTCCTAACTAGGACCAACACCAGAGAAGTCCTAAATACTTGGTCATAAGTTTCATGTTCACACTTGAACCCAGGATGAAGAGAAACTCTGATGGAACTGGCAATAGGGAACTCCAGACTAATGAAAAACACAACCAGAGATGAAAGGGGTGCTGTTTCTGATGCAAGAGGTGAAGGACACTGTCACAGTCTAGGGAAAGCCATGCAGAAAGCTAACAGGCTCTGGTTAGCAAACAGAGCCACATTAAAAACTGCTGCCTCAGCCATCAGTGCATACCAGGACCAGCAAAACTACAACTTTGCCAGACACCAGCAAGTCAGACACTCAAACACAATGGATTAAGTGTGACACATACTAGGGGAAAAAAAAACAGCTGGCTGCAAATGAAAGAAGTATCCTTCACTTTTCCTCCTCTTTTAGTCAACAGAATCTGATACAACAAGAAAGAATTCAACAGTGGTATTACACGCTCATGGCAAGCTTAATTTTCAGCTAAACAGCTGATGGTATTTTTTTTCTGAGCCACACGTCTTCTGGAAATATACAGAAATGTAGACTTCAGGGTATAGTGAAGACATCTCAACATTGTTCACACAACTCTCCTTAGAAGGAAACTTCCTAAGCTTAAGAAGTCTATGTAGAATGTCCATATATGACCACCTCTCAGTCAAGTGCCTCTAGAACAGCTGAAACTAATGTAAGTTGATCATACTCTCACACTCTCCCCTCCAACTACGAGTAAACCATACATTTAACTACAGGAGTACAGGCAAAGGCAGATGGCACTACAAAGTTAATATGATACAAGATTTAAAATAAGAATTTCCAGAACAGGATGAGGCAAGAGCAAATTAAACTCAAAGGAAGAAAGAATAAAAACCCCAATTCCCTCGATATTGTAAGTTCACACTGAAACACACTATTTTCATGTCAGCTTTCCTGAGGGGCAGGGTGAAAGCAAGCAATGCCTCTGGCATATAGAGAGACAGCAAATGAGGCTGAGCAAGAGCAAAAACAGTGAAGCCTTCTGAAGAGAAGTCTGAAGTACTGTCAGGGTTGGGTTTTTTGTTGGTGTTTTTTTGTTGTTGGTTGGTTTTTTGTTTGTTTGTCTTTTGGTTTGGGTTTGTTTTGCCTTTTTGTTTTTGTAGGGTAGCTAAATAAATAATTTACTAGAAAGATTGAAATTGAATTACAGATACTAGCAGAAGACAACCTGGTCAAGAGATTGGTAGGTTCACCAGAACAGAAAAAAATGAAACTCAAGCTACATCAAAGCTTAAAACATATGAAAGCAAGCTCTCATAACAGAAGTGAGGTATGAAAGAATCAATGAAAACAGTGGATAAAGATACTCAATAATGCAACTATGAGAAGGAGGAACCTGAAAGCATCAGCATCGCTGAAGTGGCAAAAGATACCAAGAACTATGGAGACTTAGAAGTGACCAAAGTATGATTCGAAAGAGGGAAATCAAGAGGACAGGACAATAATTAGTTAGCGAATTCCTGACTCTGATCTTGAGCAACCCAACAGCAAGGGCTATGTTATAGAACACTTGTATGGAATTCCATCAGCAAGCAGCATTCAACATTGAAATCTCCCAGTGCTAATAATGCACAAAACATAAAAGCATGAGTCTTCCAGAAAACTACAGTTATGACAAGTCTTTTACACAGCAACTAGAAGATGGGACCTGAAAAACTGTGCTAGAAAATGAGTAATACTTACTTGCAAAATATAAATAGGGATCACACCAACAACAGTAAATATTATTTATTTCATAGGCTTATATATATGAAAACAGCATCTTGTTTCTGACATGTCAAGCAGCAGTATTATACAAGGCACTGCACAATTTAGGACCATAATGAAAAAAGTAGCATGTGTAGATCGTTGAAGGAAACAACATAGTGCCATTTCTGGTTGTTCAGAGCATACTCAACTTCCAGTCATGGTGGTGGACTGAATAAGGCAGTACTGGAGGTACTCAGTGTGAACAGCTGGTGGTTATTCAGGAAGTATTATACTTAAAACAATTAACTTATTGTACTACCATCTTATTTGGGGCAACATCTTAATGAACTGACTCTAGATGAAAGAGGGATGTGCTGCATTTTCCCATTTCAGAACCAGAGAAGCCAAGATAAATATAAATGCAAATATAGATCTGCTTTTGTGCAGAATAAAACTATTAGACTACAGAGAGGTAAGACTTGACAGTGATAGATCTTTAAAGTTTCATTCATCACCAAAGCTAGATCTGTGACATATTTAACTCGATATAGACACCCAGACTCCAGAAGCTTGGCATTTACATGATTAAGTCAACATTCAAGGGCACTGCTTTGGAGACTCAATGTTACACTCACCCGGCATCTGTCCCTAAGAATGGGCCGGTGACTTCCCGGAGGCCCACTGACACAGCCCAGCCTGATCAATACCTGGCAGCGCAGGAAGAGGACGCGGTAGTGTAACTTCAGGAAAGGGCTGGGCCGGTCATGGCATAAAGCATCAGCCGGGGGGGTCCTCACTCTAGGATAACGTGGCTACAAGAGCTCAGCGGGATGGAGAAGCCGACATCGCTTCACAAGGGAATTAAAGGTTATCTGCTTTCCACCACCGCTCTCCCCGAGCCGCGCAGATCCCTGCCGCCGCCCCTCCGGGCCCAATCTCGGGAGGGGGCCGGTCCCCGCCACCGGCAGGGCGGGCTCACCGCCCCTGAGGACGTGGAGCGGGGCGGGGTAGCGCCCCTCCCCGGGCCTGACTGCCCAGGCACCGGCCCCCGGCCCCGAGCGGGGGCCCCGCCGATGCAGGGGCAGGCGGACGCGCTCAGGGCTCCGCCGGCGGCGCCTCACCTGGGCCGGCGGGGCCGCCCACCCTCCTCCCCCGCGCCCAGCGGCCGCCCGCCCCGCCGTACCCTTGGCCTCGCAGTCCGCGCAGTACTTGTTGTCCTCCTCCCGTAGCAGCTTGGCCAGGATGGCCTGGTGCTGCTCGTTCTGCTTCTGTGCCTTCTCCCGGCAGGAGCGGGTGGCCATGGCGGCGGCAGCGAGCGACTTCCCGCGGATGGGTGGCGGCGGCAGCTGAGCTGGAGAGGGGCCGGGGCGGGCTCGGCACCGCTCGGGACGCGGCGCTCCTGCCCTGGCGCAGCCGCGGGAACCGGCTACTGCGAGCGCTGACTTCCTCAACCGGAACTACTTACGCCTACAGACGCATCCGCGCCCCGCCCGCTCCTGCCTTCGCTCACTCGCTCGCACTCGCTTGCACCCCCTCGAGCGCGCACACGCCCTCCGCTGACACGGTAGTCGTGTGCCGAGAGTAAAATAGTCCGCCGGGTCCTACTGCCTCGCCGACGCGCCGCCTTTCTTCGAGGGGCGTTCCGAAGGGCGGAAAGCCGCCCCGACTCGGCTTTAGAAGGGCACAGGGCTCGCTTGCTTAAGAGCAAAAAGTCACCTCGCTAGAGCAGGTGGTATCCATCCGCCGGCGGACGACCCCGCCCTCCAGGTAGCGCCCGGAGGGAGGGCGGGGCTCAGTGCGAGCTGCCACACCTGTGTGGGCGGGGCTGGGCGGGGCTGGGAGGCCCCCTCCGGCCGCCTAAGGGCCGGCGCGTCCCGCCCCGCCCCGCCGGGCGCTGAGGAGCCCCTGCCTCTGCCCCTGCCCCTGCCCCTGCCCCTGCGCCTTGCGTGGCGGTTCGGGCGTCAGAGCCGTTTTGTAGCACCAGGGCTCACTGCGAGGGCTGGGGCCGTAGCCCTTGGGCCCTGCCGGCCTCAAAACCGCACGACTTCGCCTCACCCCGCTGCTGGGGTCGGGCTCCGGCTCCCCAGAGCATGGCCGCGGTAGCACACCTGCCTGCGCTGCGGTTGGCTTAAGCTCAGCGCGTCGTCTGTGGGAAGATGGATCTGTGCCTTTTGCCGCTTAAGGCACTTACATATACATATATATGTGTATATACACATACCCTCGGACTAAGGGGTATCCAATAGTCTGTGCCTCTCCAGGTGGTGACCCGCGGGTGGTAAATACGCCAAAACACACAGCCAAGTGATCTGCGCAGATCAGAGGTATCAAGCAGTCCTGTGTTACTTCTCCAAGCCAGTGCTGGAGAGAAAAAAAAAAAAAATAGCTGTTACAGCCTCTGGATTGAACGGTGCTGCCATAGCATTAATTTGCCCTCCAAACTTTCTCCAGGAGTATGTGTTTCTGTCTGCAAAAAAGCATTATGAGCATCAGAGACCTTACAATGAATGAGGAGACCGGTCATTTTTCACTCCTAAGGTGGCTCTGAGGAAGGCAAAGTTGGATACTGGCATTGCTCTGTGAGTTGGACCCAAAGTACCTGCAGAAGGCATATCCCAGGCTGATGTTCTGTGGCCAAGGCTGCACACCTCTACACTTCCCCCTTTTCCGTACCATGTCTCTAGTCTCCCCTTTCTCCATTTTGTATTAGGTGCCATTGCCTCTGCTGAGTGTTCTGTTGAGATTGTTCACCAGCAGCATCCTTTTTGTCAGCTCTATTCTAGCTTGCTTTATTTTCTCCTCTAATTCAACCCTTCTGGAAAGAGCTGTTGCCTATATATAGCCTATAAAATACTTAAGCAAGGCAGATGGAAATTTAGGTCTTTCTCAGCCATTAAATTACTGAATCATTCTCTGTATCTTTCTTTTTCTCAAATCCAATGGTGAACTAATTATCCCCTAAGTCTGGAAGAGTTACAGTGGAAAGAACTGAGAATACTTCACTTCAAGTTAATTAGTAGTTAAGCTAGCACCTATCACAGGAGAATGTGTTCACATCCACCCCAAATAAAGGTGGGAGTTAAGGTCTGTCCACAGGCTCGGAGAGTGTCCTGGCCAGTGAGTTATTGGGTATGAGGTTGCAAAAATGAAGATGTGGTTCTGAGGCATAATTCCAAGACATGGTCTAGCATCCTACTTGGAGGCAGGCATTAAGGTTTAAAACTAAACATATGGAATGCCACAACAAAGTTGAGCTCCAGAGGCCTTACCACAGTGCCTAAATCCAAAGACTGCACCAGAAAGAGCATAAAACAAATGTTTATGTAGCCTGGTAAAAGCCATGCTTGGCTAGGGACTCAGGTACTGGGGCACAATAGCCCTGTCTGCTTAAAACATGACATTAAACAAGACTTACTTATTCTAGCTGAACACTTTACCTACAAGCAGGCATATTTTTTTTTCCTTTTCTTGTCCAAAGTGGTTTTAATTATTGTATCTTCTGTAGAGAAAACCATCTTCAGCTAGAAGGGCAGCTCCTCCTTGCTGTCACCCCAGGGCTCTGAGGAACAGAATGCTTTCCAGAAAGGCAAGAGCTGTGGGTAGAGATTCCCCAAGAGAGGAAAGATGAACTTGCATCTCATATGTTAGGTAAGCAGCAGCATTGCCATTTTAGAAGAAAATAGTAGCTCCTTTTGTATTTTGTACAGATTTGACCTGTAAATTACTTGTAGTCTGAAGCACTCTACCATATTGCCAGAAGTATCAAATAGCTTTGAGGAATCAGTTTCATGTAATGTGCATCAGTTTCTCTGATTCTATAACGAATACGGTGACCATGAAAAAGTGGCTATTGATCCAGTTCCCTTGCTTGAAAAAACCTACACAAGTGCAGAGTAGCTGTATTAAGTGGTGTGTGCTTTGGCCCTTCGTCCCTTACAATTAGATGTCCCAGCTGGGTGTTTCCTGGGTCTAACTCCTGCTTTGTGTGAGTGCTTGGGTGGACTGATGTGGGATATCCTCTTCTGCCAAGCATGAAGATGAGCTGCTTGTGTTCAGCTCTGAAAATTATCCTTTCCTTCACAGTACTTATCCATGCTTCTGTAAAGTAGTAGAAATATGAAGTCACCTGCTTGGCTATGGGACTGAGATGGATAGGTTATTAATATTCTAATAGACAGTGCTTTGAAACAGCATGCTGTAAATGCATTATTAGGTATTTCCCTGAGATCTCAAATGAAACTAAGGAAGACAAAAATATATCCCTTCTGTGCCTTGGCTTCTTTTTCTAGATCCTGAAGAGCAGCAGAGTGTGGTAGATGTGAAGTTACTGCCTGAAGCATTTTTGGGGGGGGGCGGGGGGGAAGATGAAAAGGATGTCTTTCAGGATGCAGTATGATTTATAAAATGAGTTCAGGCCTGCCCACACCATGCCATGAAATACAGTGCAGGGAGGCCAGAGATGTCACCACCTAAGGCTCCTTCAGAAGAAGAAGGTACATGGTTGTTGTGATGAGCCTGCCAGTGTAGTGCCCTTTATTTCACCTTTCATTAAGTCCTGCAGAGCACAGCCTATGTAATCCAGTTTTGGAATTGCTTAAGTACAAACTTGTGTGTTTCAAGACCTGTATCTTCAGAACCAAGTGAGTTTCATGTGGCTAACTGATTTTTCTTTAAAGTAACTCAAATACCAGAGTTCCACAGTTTCCAGTGCTAGAGATTGTGTTGCCTTCAGCAGATGGACAGATTTACCCAGCATGAAAAAGACTCTCCCTAGCTGTCACTACTTGTCATCCTGTAGGCTATTCCACTGTTTTACAGGGATATCTATAGATAACTCCTGCAGTTCTTGTTGTCTTATATTCTGATAGCTGTCATTCACTGAATATTCCTGGCTAAAATTCACTGAACTTAAGACACCTACCTTATTCAGAAATCATCCCATAAAACAGATGTAAATAATATTTGCTAATCAGGACAGTATTAGCATAAATTTGACTTAATAGGGGAGAATGTATTAGGTGCAAAGTTATTAACTGGATTGAAACCAGGTGTTTAAATAGCTGTGTTTTAATAACGCCTCATCATCAAATATTGAAGTCCAGAAATAAACAGCATTCCAGTTAGGCTTGTTGAATTTGAGGATTTCTGATCCATAGGAAACTTTGGTGCTTCACATGTTTTCATGCTCTTAAGGAAAGAAATAAATATATATAACTCACTGGGAAATAGACTTTTCAAAAATGTTTCTGAAACTCAACTCTCCCAAGTTGGTTCCCTAGGCTGCGGAGTCTGGGCAGCTCATGGGGTCAGATAATGTGGTAACTACAGTTCTTGGCTAACAGAGATTTCAGAACCTGAAAAGTTAACCTTAACCACTGTGTTTCAGTTCACAGTTTAGATAGAATTTCTGTCATAGACTTAAGAAATTCTTGAGCTATGAGCCAGTCACCCTGTCTACCCTTGATAGCCAGTGGAGAGAAACAGACATTCCTGGAGGTGATTTGTCTTAGACAGGTGTCTGACTGGGGTGATCTGAATTACCATCTGGGAGGGCCAGTGTTAGAAGGAGGTGAATCACTTTCTGGATCATTTGTGTCTCCTCAGTGACTGTAAAGGGTAGAGAGGGTGATTGTCTCGTACCTGAGTGTACAGAAGTTAGACATTTAAGAAATAGTTTTAATTCATGAGAATTTTTCACTAATGGATTTTGTGTAGGAGAATACCCGCCAGCTCTATTTCTGATGTCTTCAATCAAAAAGAGAGAGAGGAAGCCATAGTAACTTCACATTCCATTTTAGAACATCTGTATCAAGGAATCTACAACTATACCAAGGGTTTCTTCATATTTTTCTTTTTTTGCTTAAAAAGAAAAATCCAGTCCCAAAACAAAACCACAACAAAGTGTTAAAAAATGAAATATTTTTACCAAAAAAATGCCAACAAGCCCCAGCTTTTGAAAATCAGAAAGTTTAGAGTCAGTTTTCAAATCTCAATTTTAATTCTACTTTGATAAACCTTTTTAATCTTAATATACAAACTATGTATATTTAAACACAACATATTAATTTATGCTTTACAAAACTTAAACTATATAGGACAGAATGTATTGATACTATAAAAAGAATCACAGTCCTAGAATGGTTTGGGTTGGAAGGGACCTTTAAAGGTCATCTAGTCCAACCCCCCTGCAGTGAGCAGGGATATTCTCAACTAGAGCAGGTTGCTCAGAGACTCATCAAACCTCACCTTGAATGTCTCCAGGGATGGGGCCTCCACCACCTCCCTGGGCAACCTGTTCCAGTGCTCCACCACCCTCAGAGTAAAGAGCTTCTTCCTAATGTGCAATCTAAATCTACCCTTCTCTAGTTTAAAACCACTGGCCCTCTTCCTATTGCTACATGCCCTTGTAAACAGTGCCTCTCCAGCTTTCTTGTAGGCCCCAGAATCCTTATGCAATGCCAAGTTGTTAGGGACAAGACTGTCCCCCGCAATTGAAAATACTGTGTACATTAGAGTGACAAGATTCTATCTCACCATCCCCAAACTGGGTATTAAATGTTTGGCAGCCTTGTAGGGTCACTACAAGTGATAAGTTTTGTGGGCTTACAGTGTGTGAGTGACACATGTCATGTATTCATTGTATTCTTACAGCATGAGCACCTATTGTCTGGCCTGTGAAGCAAACAGCTATCACTCCTGAGATGGTTTAAAAGTTTGTAAGAAGCAAAATTTATAGGTGAGGCTGCATTTTTAGTGAATTCTAGTTTCTGTAACAGCAACTCGACTGGAGAGGTGAGCTATTAGAGGTAGGAAATTTTTCTTTCAGTTTCTTGGTTCTTCCTATACTTCTGAGTACTTGGTATTAGATGAATTATTGACATTATGACATCCCAGGTAATGCAGCCTAATTTCTATAGGTGTTGAGCATTTGAAACACATGAAATCAAAAGATTGTGGTGTGTTTGTACTTCTGAAAATTAAGACACAAATTCTTAAAACTAGAAAGGGATCTCCATCTTTTGTGAAGTGGCATCATCTGGTGACAACGCAGCACATAATGACACTTCACCAACAATCTTGTTTTCTTGAGAGCTATTAGTAAACCTGCATTGTAATTGTAAATACAAATGAGTACTTGGGAGGTAACTATAAATTACATAGATGAATGCAAATGACTAAATACATTTCAATGAGCTTTGCTGTCAGTCATAATTGTGTAAACTCTGAAAAAGATATACCATACTGTAGAACTAATATACATATATAAATAATTATGTTTTAAACTACTGAATGTATTTGGCCACTATATTCTAGTGTGGATTATAGTGTAGGTTTGGTAGAATGTAAGGTAGGTGTAGAATATAAAGAAATGAGAGCTCCCTGTTGTTCTGATGGAAGCATGGAAGAGATCTCAAAAATGAAATGCTTTGCACTTTCATGGTATATTTTCAGCTATTTAAGGCTATGTGTGTCTTTCAGCCTTAGTCTTTTCATTCCAATTTATCTCATTCTAAGATGGGGCTTTCTGAACAGAGAGACTGTTAGATGGAGCTTTGTGAGTCATGCATTTGGCTCACGCAGGCTCTGAGGATAAGAATACCAGCCTTAGGTATCGGTAGTCCTTGATATCTAGCCAAGAGGAAGAGCAATAATCAGATGTAAAATTATTTGCAAAATAATAAATTTGAAAGATTAGGAAGAAATACAAAAAGAAAATACAGCCGGGTTCCATTGTTAGTACTATTTCGTGTGCTACTGTGCAAAAGGCAGTCTTTGAAGCCTAAAAACATTTTGTTGAATGCATAAATGAAGGGACAGACACTAAAGCTAGGACAGTTTTTGATCTTGGCTTTGCATGGAACAGATCTTAATTTTAGCTCTTCAACAATAGGAATTGTGACTCACATAGCCTGTTTTTTCACCCCAGTGATACCATGAACTTGCAGAGAGCGCGGGTTAAAGACTAGCTGATGAATTAAAGCTTCAGACTGTTGTAGACAAAAGAGAACCTGTATATACAGTGCTTTTGAGATGGTTTTGCCTCTCTAAGAGTATGTTTGTCCTTCTTTTCTATAGTACTGTTTAAATACTAGTATAAATGAATCTCTGTGTATCTTTCCAATGCCCCTTATAATGAGGAGCTATTATAATTGCACGTTAGATATTACCTGTTTGAAAGTCTGCAATGCTACTTATTTTTTGTCTTGGCAGAATCTTCTTCAGAGTGGAAATATTGAGGAGAACCATTTGAAATGCTTTCATTTTACTTTTTCTCCTTCAAGATAATTTCATATTCAGGGCGTCTGAGGGGGTGGGGTCATAGCAAATCATACTGGCTTCTGAGTTTCTCTGAAGTCCAGAGATGCTGAAGAAGGATCTTTTCTACTTCAAAAGCTGGATATTTTTAGTGAGCATGGAGCCTTTTATCAATAAAAGAATGTCCATAGCACTCAAAAGCTGAGCTCCTATCTGCAGCAAAACATGTTTCTCCTCAGCCACTGGATATTCAAGAAATGGGAAAAGTGATTTGCTGTAAAAAAAAAAAAAAATCACTTCCTTCAGCCCTTCTGTGATGGATTGCTCGAGGAAAAACACACTTGGATGTGTTCACAGGGCAGTGCCTACATCTGGCAGCTAAAAAAGTCGTCTGGGTGGCTGCCTCTTGAAGCATGAGGCCAGTGATGGCTGCTGTTGTCTTCCTTGTTTTGTGTACAAAACTTTCAGTTACACTGCACAGGAAGGGTGATGTCAGGAGAATATGAGCTCTGACTGCAAGAATTTGCAGCTCTTGAAGAGCCACACAGCCCTGTGCAGTGTGTGCAAGAGAAGGGGATCTCCCTGGACAAGCATCTGACTGACTGGGATTCCCTCCAGCTCGCGAGCTTGCTTCAACGTTTTACTGCCTCGCTTTAGGCTGAATCTGGAATTCCCTCCAGATCAGATTGCCACAGAATAGGGAAGTTTTTTGTGGAAACCCCCTTGCAACTGCATTGCTTTAAATCAGGAGATTTCCTCCCTGTGCAGAATCTGTTGATCCGTTGCCCTCAAATGTTTCCCTTCCCTGCTGTGCTGTATGGCACTAGTTACTCCTTACCTGGCATGTTTGTATTTACTGACACAGACCCAGAGAGATATATCATGTAATAAAAAAGAAAAATTAACTGTGCTTTCATTACTACACTATCTTTGACATCAAAGTCCTGCCCAAAACACTAGTAAAGCAACAGGGATTTTCTAAAAGCAGTATTACTTTGATTGTTTAAAAATAGACTTCTATCTCTAGAAAGTATATTGAATTTTCTCTTCGGTAGCTTAATCATTTGCTGTTATGACAGACTTCATCAATCTGACAAGTCCATGTTCAACATTCTGGCAAATATAATCAGCCCTGGAGTGTTTTCTTCCTCTCCAAAAGCACATTATTTCTGTGTTTATTGAATTCTGATGTTCTATTTGGAAACCATATTTCTTTTTGAAGAGAAGTGAGACATACATGGAAAGCTGTGTATTTAATTTGTTGAATATAAAATGATCTTTTTATTTAGGAAGGGAGAGGATAAGGTTATAGAACACAAAGTCCAGCTAGATGGTGGGTGCAGAAGTTATGGAGAGAAAAAGGGAAAGATAGATCATATGAAAATCACAGGGCAGATTTACAGACAGTTTGTAGTAATAAGAGACTCCAAGACAAATCCTATGCTTCAGTTCTAAAAATGATCTACACAGTGGCCATTTGTTTGACTGCAAGATCAAGATCTACTTTCCATAACTCATTTCTTGCTTCTGAATCTTCATTTTTGTTCTTTAATGTCAGTTGTCTGACAGATTATTCTAGGGCCTTTGAAGTGCAGAAAGATGGTCTATTTTCACACTTTACTCCCATGCAGAGTTCCAATATACACTGCAAGTATTTGGGGGAGGGATTTGTCTTTCTGAAAAATATGAAGCATGTTACCCAGTACTAGAAAATAATGAATAAGCAGAGAGATTCTAGGCTTAAAAAAAAAAAAAGGTGATGTAAGTGTATCTTATATGTGATGTTGAGTCTACTAAAAAGGATTATTAGTTAACAAGCACTGATTTTTTTAAATTTTAGTACCTGATTCTGTGAGGACAAGAGTAAGTGCAAGGACCAGCAGAACTGACCATTTCTGTTCCTTAGCAAGTGTAGGTTAGAGGCTGTTGGATGGAGTGGAATGTACCTTTCCTATTGCAGGGAAGGCAAGAAAATCTTTAAGTCATGCTGTAACAACTTCTGCTTTGTGCTAGTAGCTTTAGTACATCGGTAGATCCTGCCCTTGTTCTTGGATCCTGTGCAGAAGGGGACTTTCTTCATTGGACCAGATGCAGGAATGACCTGGAACATACAATTATTAAAATAAGGTGTCCAAAGTAACATTTGAATACCTTGTGTGTCAGGATAATTTAAACTCAAAGCTCTATTTAAATGTATTTAAGTGTTGTTAGACACCATATTTAATAATAGTCTAGTGCTAGGCAGGACATAATTACTTGCTCTCTAAAGGATAATTTGTAATGAGCAATGTTGTCCTTAAAACGCTGATGTGAGATTATAATCAGTTTAAATGACACACCCCACGTAGGCCATTATCTCTATGTATTCCCACTATCCCATGGTCTGATAGGAATTGTCTCATATCCATGCATAGACCGTTCATATCCCTGGCAGCTCTTTAATGCCAGTTAAGACTTTTGGCATTCTCTTTATTATGAAGTACAAGTGGTCAGCCTTAGGAGGAGGCTTTTAATAAGTGAATTAGCAATAGTTAAGATTAAAATAAAATGGTTGTGTACTTTTAAATGATGTCAATTAATTTAAATTTATAGCTCTAAGGAATCTTAGATCTTACTTAACTACAACAATACTTAAATTCTCATAATCATGCAGCTATGTAAAATGTCATCCTTTTGACACACTTTTCAGTAGAAATCCTATTCGGAGTGCTGAGATGTGCTGCTAAACCTCTTCAGCTCACTCAGGGGAGACTAATGATGACTTAACCGATGGAAAAATGCAAAATAAAAATGGATTAAAGTTGCATCTGATGTAAAGGTGGTGTTGAACAAGTGTCTTCCTCTGACATTTCCATGGGAGAAAGTGTTTTTTAGTTTGATTAGACATGGATGTTAATCTTTAGTTTCATTTCTAGTTTGGGGCTATTTTCCATGAAATCTCTCAAGATCAGCAGTGGGTTTTTCTATCTCCTTGATGTTTCTGAAATCCCCTGTAAGTCCAAACACCACAAGGAATTCACAGCTTCCTCCAGTTTCAGCTGAATCTCACTGCCTGGGCCACACAGCAAATTTCCCTGGGTGTCACACTAGTATTGAAATTTATCCATGGCTGTTACACAAGTTCCTTATGTATCTGTGACTCTCTCTTTGCATTTCAATAGTTAAATACAAGGCTTCATGTCCTTTGAGTTGCAGTGTTGAGAGACGTGACAGATTAACTAAGCTCTTTAAGTGACTCTCTGATTTCAGGGTGGCTTGCTTGACATTGATGGTGTAATTTAAAACTACAATTCGGAGCTTTTTCATCTTTTTTTTTTTTTTTTTTTTTTTTTTTTTTTGTAGCACACATTTCCATAACCTACTTGTATCCTATCAAAGGAAAGAAAAAATAATTTCCTATGGCTTTTTTATATTTTTGGACAGAAGTATTAACTTATCAATTGCATCAACCTCACTTTGGCACCACACAATATTGTAAACAGGCCTAGGTGTCAATCCATGGAATGTGTGGTTTTTTGTACTTTGCTGTGATGTGTCTGGTGGTGGTAGTCAATGATACTGGACAATTGGAAGAAGCTCTCTGAGGGTGGTGGAGCACTGGAACAGGTTGCTCAGCAAGGCAGTGGAGGCCCCATCCCTGGAGACAATTCAAAGTCAGGCTTGATGGGGCTCTGAGCAACCTGATCTAGTTGAGGATGTCCCTGCTCACTGCAGGACTAGATAACCTTTAAATGTACCTTCCAACCCGAGATATTTTATGATTCTGTAGCATTTTTGCCTGGATTAAATGGGTCTAATCGAATACAGGCAGACCTAGGTCTGGTTTTGGCCAAGTCATTCTACCTCCAAGAGCTTAGTTTCCCCATCTATAAGATGAAGATAATGTGCTGGCCTCCTTTTAAAGTGGTGTCTGATTTATAGAGGTGAAGTGCTGCTAAAGAACATTTTATTATCAAGTCCTGCATCCCTGGAGCTTGAATTAAGGTGAAGTTGTTTGCCTTGTGCTCATCTGTTCTATCTGAAATATCTGGTTTGTGTTTATTTTTAGAAGCTGGCATGGATATTGAGGTTCAAGGAAACATTTGCTTCCTGCACTTGAGAGTAGCTATGTCACTTTGTTGACCTTTACGGCATCAAGCTGTCTCAGATTCAAGAGAGTTTCTGGCATGACTGATCCTGGAATCGAAGCTCACAGGAGCTGCTCAGGGGAGCAGAACTGGAAGGTAGGCAGATTTTCCCACTTCTAATCCCATTTCTGGCTGAGACTAAACTACCCCATGTGCCTAAGATTCCATATCTCCCAAGCTGAAGACTAGCACTCTTAATATACCTAATTCAGAAAGTGTTTGAGGGCATTAGAAAACAGCCTGATAACATATTTCCCGATTCTCTGTGAGAAATACTTACAAAAGCCATCAGTGTGAGAAATAGCAGATGACAGAAAAATGCTACTACTGCCTAATGATGAGTGAACAGTTTGACCAGCTCAGGCAGGGGATCTATGGCAAGAGGCTTCATGAGTCCCCAACACTCTGAGGTAAATATCTGGAAGGAGACTGCAGGACCCTGAGCTACAGCTGAAGCCAGTGGGCAGCCAGCAATATTTCATGAAGTTTGAAGTTTGCTCCTCAGATGACCAGAATTAAAACTGCAGAGCCGATCTCCAGCTGAGAGATGCCCAGCTGGTGGGCACCAGTTGGGCTTGAAAGTGCATGCACTGGATGCTCTACATGCCTTGCTTTAGCTGTGGGGCTCATCTATGTGGAGTTACAGCTTTCTTGTTTAGTCCTAAAGCTTTCATCTGTGCTTAGAACCAAAAGGTCATATTTTCTGTTATGGAAAAGCCCCTTTTTAGTAAACTAAAAATAGATCTTTTTTTTTTTTTTTTTTAAAGTATTTTTACTTTTATTAATCCAAATGTGGATGAAGGGTAACATTTAAAAAGATATCAGCTGAGATCTACATCGTTGGTAGAATTTGAAGCTTCTTATTAGTAAGTGATTGATGTGAAGAGTCCTAATCTTTTCCTTGAAATTTTCAAAGATAAACAACTTCCACAGATGCAATTTGTTTAAATTGTACTTTTAGCATAAACACCATGAAAAACTATTGGCTGGTATCAGGAAAATGAAGAACTTCATAGTAAATTGAAATTAAGAATAAATGGGATTTCTCTTCCTTCAGCTAACCTGATTTTAATTTTAATGAATCCCTGACGAAAAAAAGAAATCTCCAGGAAGGGCAAAAACTAAGAAAAAACATTGTTAGAGAAAAGAACCACTCTGAAGTGGTTAAAAGAGCCTAAGGTGTTGCACAAGCACTCATGCAATTCTTCCCGAGAATAAGTTTTATTCCAGTCACACAGAGACACACTTGTTCTGAAGAGTGTGCCTAACAACTGACAAAGCATCCACAGACTGTAGACAATGTAACACGCATGGTTTAGTGTGTTAAAATCAGGGGTGTAGCTGATGCTTCCAGGAGGTCACTTGCATGAGGATACTGTGTGTTTGTTTTCACCTCTGATAGATTATCAGTCTTCTCCAGTTTCTCTCTCCTCCTTTGTGACCTTTGGTGGAGCCCAGTTACACAGCTTTCCCTGACAAGTGTCCCTGTGCCTGACAAGTGTCCCTGTGCTGTATGAAATAGCCTGCAGATGTTGACTGCTAAGGGAGTCTGTGAAACAACTCTTTCCTTCACAAACAGGTTGACCTTCACCTGGATGAACAGTGTAATCTCAGGTTTTGTTCAGATGTCTCCAGTTGTGCAAACAGTTGTTCACAGGTATCACAGGGTGTCAGGGGTTGGAAGGGACCTTGGAGATCTTTGAATCTAACCCCCCTGCCAGAGCAGGCTCATACAATCTAGCACAGGTCACACAGGAACGCATCCAGGCAGGTTTGGAAAATCTCCAGAGAGGAGACTCCACAACCTCTCTGGGGAGCCCATTCCAGTGCTCTGTGACCCTTACAGTAAAGAA
>JANHGN010018679.1:0-44857 GCA_024605025.1 Megaceryle maxima | reverse complement strand
ACACCGAAAAATAAAAAGATAAATGAAAAAATTTTATAGGATATTAGAAAAAAAAAAAAAAAAAAAAAGAAAATTCCACTGGGGAGGGGGGAAAAAAAAAAAAAAAAAAAAAAAAAAAAAGAGAGAGAGAGAAAAAAACCAAAACCAAATAATAATTAAAAAAACCAACCCCCAAACCAAACAAAGAAACCCCAAGCCCGAAACGACAGTAGAACAAAAGTCTCACTCCCACAATTCCAACCACCTTTTTCTCCAAGAGGGCAGTGAAAGAGTTGATCAGGGTGATAACCAAGTCCCAAACCTGCCGAGTGTCAGGCAAGTGCCTCCATGCTGGTTGCTCCCACATGGAGCACAAAGCAGCTTATCTCCAACCCACTGCAGGGCAGCATGTGCTTGGGCCATAGGTGCCATGAAGTCCCACCTCACCTCTCTCATGAAGCCTTCTGCCTCAGATCCAGCCCCGCTCCTAACCTATGCACACATATTCTTACTCCTTATCTCCTCCTTAGCTTACTTTATAGCTCCATTGTTCTTTGTAACATCTACCTACTCCACTGACCAGCCTTCTACCCTGACTTGTTCCCATCCCACACAAGGCATTAAAAAAAAAATTATCACAAGCACCACCTGTCATCTCGGAATAAAAGCATTTTTCTTCCAAAATCTAGCTCCAAGTTAATATACAGCTGCTAGGTTAGCAGTGCCTGCCCTGGTAGAGGCTATTTTTCTGACAGCATATCTCCATGATCCATTGTAAGCATTTTATTTTCAAGCTAAACTGGACAGGGACCCATTGCTGTTCAAATCTTGCCCAGATGAAAGCGCAGCATCTCACATTCTTGCACAACCTCGTTTCTCACTGACACTGAAGAACATGGTTTTGCTATTTTTTTCTGCAACGTGAACAAAAACCTGTTGCCACTGATGGGAAACACCACCTCAAGCCCAACAGACCAGACATCAGGACTCCATCTCAGCACAAAAACAACATTTAAAGTTTGAGTCTTTCTGCAGGTCCTCAAAGTTCACCAACTATGCTTCATTTGCATATAAGAAGTTTTACCAATGACCTCATTTCTATGCTGGCTTTGTACAAATATTTAAAAGACAAATCTAAGCTGGAAGGGAACATGATTTCCTACAGATTCTTAGCAAATTTCTAACCATTTTTCAGATGGACTAATATTTGCAAACTCTCTTGCCTTTAGTATGACCTTCATGAAAGCAAACATGCAGTGTGGAAGAGGTTCTACATATACTCTGACAGCTTTACCTCCCTGATAAATACAGACACTTCAATCCCATTGAATCATACCTGTGTTTGCTCCATTGCCAGCCATAGCTTGCAGTTAGTTTTCTATTGCTTGGTCTAGCTCTCTAACCACCTTTGCTCAACAGAAAGTGTTTTGCGCAGGGTTGATAAAATGGCTATAAGGGAAGTGATCTCATGATTAGGTAAGACAGTTAACCTAGTGCCTGATGGGAGATGTAGTTTTACAAAAGGACCAAATATTTGCACATTAAGCTGAGGTGATCTTGTGAAAGAAGCAACTCTGATCTCCTGTCTGTGCTAGCACTCAGGGAGTATGATGCAGCAGAGCTGCAAAACCTTCAAGCAGAACAAGCTGGTCAGATGGTACTGGGTATCAGAGGACAACAACATTAGAACTGTCTCCACTTCCCCAGAACATGGGATCCCTATTTGCTTACTGTCTCTCCACAATTTCTCCCAGGGCATTCTGCTGTTCTCTAGACGATGCATCTAGGTTTGTTCTGCCCGGTGCACTGTGCCTTAACCATGCTCTTCTGCTGGAAGTATCCCTCAACCTTTAGTCCACTGACCTCACAAGTGGCCAATAAAACAGAGAGAAACATTATTCTACCAAACAAGCAAGCAAATTCAACATTAGATAGAAAAGGTCACTGTAGCAGCTGTGCAGGAAGCAGCCCTGGGCTTCTAAAACCAGTTAGTTGATCCCCCCGTTAAGATACATTTTCATATCCTGTTGGGAAGCACCGCTTGAGAGCATTATTTCAGCTCACAGTTTGCTCCAGCTGTACTCACCCACCCTGAGCCGCCAATCCTCAAGTGGCAGGGGCTGCATGCACAGCAGTTTTGCAGAAATCTGCATTTTCCAGCAAGCTGTTGTTTGGATACAAACAGAAATTTACTTGGCTCATTGGAGAAAGATACCAGTTCAGAACTAGTACCAAAATGAAGACTGGCTCAATGGGTATAGGCCTACAGCTCATTCTTCTGCTCGCAATTCTGTGGCGGTGGCTGAATGTCAAGCAGCAGCAAAGAGAGATCCTGCAGTGTGTGGAGTTGGGATGCAGACACATAATTCACAGGGACAGTCCAGTCAGTTACTTCATTTGTGCTCCCCAACCCCAAGGCACTGACTTTAGAAGAAAAAAATATGCCAGCTCAGGTTCACAGGTAATAACATCACCTCAGCTACACATCAGATGATAAAGGACTACTGAAATGTAGTTACTAACAAAGACTATAATTATTATTAACCTAATATGTTACCTGACTGTATCTTTATGAATACCAAAAAGTCTTTCTTCAATTCAGCTTTGCATTACAGTAAAACTTCATGTCTAGGCATAAACCAGACTGCCCAGCAGCAGTTACCTGCACTTAAATCAGGTATTTTGACTGCCATAAACTATCACTATGAGCACATAAAAAGCACTACCAGGCAGAAGAACAGATTAAGCTAAAAAAGAAAAAAAAAAAAACAAACATACCAAAACACACAATCAAGGCTGCCAGCCACCAATAAATCCTTTTTTTAAAAGTCACCAGCCAAAGGATTCCATAAGAACTTCCCATCACCCTAAGCTCCAATTGCCAAAATGGTTCATTTTCCACATATTGATCTCCAATTATGTTGGTAAGAGATGGAAGGACAAGTAATGAGTTGGTCAATTCATTATTAAAACAAAACAAAAAACCCGACATTTCCCTTAGAGAATTAGAATATGTAATTCTTATGCTCTTACAGAAGATGCTCAACGTATAATTCTCACATTCTCAGAGACATATGTATTGTGAACATCCATCTCAAAAAAAGAAAAATTATAGTGCTTACTAGAATAAAAACCCAACATCCTTCAGGATACTCTTTTTGCAATCAGTAGCTCATTGAAGTTATTCCAACAAAGCTAGACACCCTTTTTTCCTATCTATATATGACAATTATGGAACCCTAAAATTGTATTTACTTTTTTTTCCTTTAGTTTCACACTAAACAAGAAAAAAAAATAAGGTCAGATGGTACAAATAAGGCTATGCTGATTTCCCAGGGGGGGAATTAATTTTCCCTCCTCTACCTAACTCAAAGTGCTAGTTTTCCCCGTACTTAGCAAAATTAAAAACACATCAGAAAAGTAGCATTGAGTATTGACCTTCAATAATTTTGTCAGAGTTTATTTTCTTGCACTTGAGTGAGAAATGAGGCCACGCTGTAACAGTCTGGAGAATGTGTCTGCCTATGCCAGTACCACACTTCTGACCATGTCTAATACTACATGGCTTTAGAAGCCATGAGGTTTCTTCTCCTAAAGAAGATTCACTATCAGGGGATACCTAACCATCCACGAGAGATGACTGCTTCAAGAAAGCCCCAAGTCAGTCATCCTTCACAGGGCAACTCAAGATTTTCTCAGCAACTACAACAAATATCATTAGATGCTCCTAAACTCTTGCCCTGCATTGTATCTTGCAACTAGAGTTGTTGTGCAAAAGTTATACCAGCTGTACATTAAAGCACTCTTTTTCTTGCAAGAGAAAGGGCTGTGGCTTGATTTGACTTCTTTGCAACAACCATTTCATGTGATTTGTCCCATGCTGAATTCCCCTATGTTTTCAGACGCGATGCCTACCACCTCACTTAAGTTTCATGTATCCTCAAGAACCAGGTGCAGTATAGGAAATCTAAGATCAGAATTACTCCCTGCATAGCTGGAGAAGACAACAGCTTTCCCAGATACCTGCTGCCCATGATGGCTCATTAACACACCAAAAACACCTCATAGGCACACTCCAAAGGAAGGCAAATCCTGACAGGTGCTCTTGAGTCACAAACAAGTTACAATAACCCAGGAAGAAAAAAAAAAAAATTCATCAGGAGAGTTGTGTGCAACATCATGACCTAACTTCCCATTCCACAACAGGAATCACCTTGGAAATTTTTGGGATACAAGAAACAGCTCATGTGCCCAAAGCCCTAATTCTTTCACCCCTATCTATCTACTTCTCCTTCCAAAAATGTACCTCTCTCATATCTTTAAAACCTCTAACTCAAAAAGCCTCTTATTGCTAAGAAAATAGTCAATTCTTCCTCAACACAAAGCCACTGGGAATACTGACCACAGTCCTGGGATAGCAGGCTGTTCAAGTAAGGGAAACTGATCCTCTTCAGCTCATCTAGCTTCTCCTTCAGCTTCCTGACTTGACTGTCAGAGCGACTGATCCTCTGCCTCAAAAGTTTCAACTCTCCATTCTTCTTTTCTACCTGTTCACGCAAGCAGCACACCTGACTTTTGCTCTGCCTGGAGGAGAAACAGTACGAGTGGAGGGAGTCGATGAGCTTGCAAGCGCCCGAGGCGGACATGATGACTTCATTGATTGACATGGGGTTGGCATCTGTGTCACCCTTCCGTCCCACCACAGCCTCGGCAGCAGGCTGAGGGGTAAGGTCCGCTGGGGACGCCGACAAACCCTGGGAAGGTTTCTGAGGGGTCGCAGTGAGGGATGAAGTAGGGGAGTCTTCTGTCGCTGCCTTATCCTGTCCAAGAAGATGGCTACTGCAGCTTGGTTCCATCTCTCTCTTTGGCCTTTTCCTTTCCAGCTGCTCTTTTGGGAAAGATGGCCTCTCTCTAGCATGCTTAGAGGAAAAGCTGTAAGAATGAAGGGAGCCAATGAACTTGCAAGCACCAGAGGCAGGAGGTGTGAAGTCATCGACTGACACACCACTTCTGTCTGCTACCCAGCTCCCTGTCCAGGTAGCTTTAGGACAGTCCTCCACAGACAATCTCTCAGGCTTTTTCTGAGGCCCAGGCTTTGCCACCAAGTTATCACCTAACGTCCTTCTCTGAGGAGTGTCCAGTTGGCTGTGGAGGTTCTCTTCTTCCTCAGACATCGATCCAATTTCTGCTTGCAAAGTTGCCTCCTCCATCTCTTTTGTCCCTTGCATCACCATGAAGTCCTGGCCAGAAGATGAGGTTCTCTGAACTACCTCACAGTCTCCTTCCCTGGAGTCTTCTCCATCCTGCAGTGGCACCTGGCTTGCTATTTTTCTTCTGCTTCTGACATAATCCAGGTTGTCGGGTTTTTTCTCTGCAAGCTGGAAGATAGTAGGGACAGCAGTGGGCTTCAGCAACCGGTGCTGGTCCTCCAGGCGCTTAGAAAAACTGTCTTTGGTGAAATGCTCGCTGCAAAGAAATGAGTACTTGGTGGGAGTCCAGTTGTCTCTCTGAACAGCTTTTAGCCACTGAATCAGACGCTTTGAATCCTTCAGAGGGAATCTGAAAAAGAGATAAAGCCCGTGAAAGGATAAGTTGCATTTTGGAAATCAGAAAGGCTGGTAACTCTTGGGCTTGGGAAATTCTTGTGAAAGCTGTATTTTAAGATGTTACACTTATTTGAGGATTATTTCACTTTGGGCTGAAACACTTGATACTCCTTCACTCTGTTAACAGCTCCACTTCACAAATAGCACAGAACTAAAAAGTGTTGTTTCCCTTCCCTAACCAACCTGTTATTCAGCTGCCCATCTACCTCACGATGAGCACAGCAGCCTGTCAACAAGGCACAAGGATGCGACAAACACCGAAACACCCCAGCTCAGCCAACATGCTGTCCACCTGCTGCCTCCGTAACCCTGTTGATGTTTACACCGAGTACATACATGTAAAAATGCCTGGACTGAGAAAAGACACCGAGTAGGTGAACTATGTGCCTTCTCAAAATGGGCTCGCATCGGTCACCTGAGATAAGGACTTTTCCTTGGCAACTCACCTAGGGCAGCATCCCCAGCAAGGCCCCCAGTGCAGGCGGAGGGGTAGGGAGGCCACGGAGGGGGCCAGGCCGAGGCGACAGGGCGGCCAGGCCGAGGCGTGAGGCTGGGGGCCCCGGCCCTACGACGGCGAGGGGGAGCCCCCCGCTGCCCAGCCCATTTCTGGAAGCGTTAAGGATTCCAAAGCCGGTCCCCGGCCCTGAAGAAAACAAAGGGCGGCCGCTGCCGCTCGGGGCCCGGAGGTGCCGAGAGGGACAGGCAGGCACGACGGAAAAAGCGCGGCGTGGACACGCAGCGGCTCCAAGGCCGGCAGTCGGAGCGGAGCCGAGGCGTGAGGGAGGCCCGGCCGCGGCACCTGCGGAGGGCCAGGGGCGGCGGGGCTGAAGCGGGTCGAACGACCGCCCTTACCTGTGGAAGGAGACGGCGCCCCGGTGCGCCTTCCCCTGCCGGTTGGAGCAGTTGGCGGCGGCGCAGCAGATCACCATCTCCGGCCGCCGCCGGCCGGGCCCGCCCCGGCCCCCGCCCGCCGGCCCGGGCTGCCGCCAGCCGTACAGCAAGATGGCGGACCCAGGTCACCCCAGCCGCCCCTCCGCCGTTGGGGAAGGGGTTTCTGTACGGCACTGCCGACAGTCAAGATGGCGGCCGCCACAGGCGGCCGCCATTTTGGTCAAGGCGCCGCTGTACAGCGCCGATGCTGTGGCCAGGAGAGGGAAGGAGAGGGGAAGGGGGTCTCTCCCGTCGCTGCTCGCTTGCCTCCTCTGCTCTGCGGGGAGTCCGCTTCCTGACGAGCCGCTTGGTCCAGAACGGCCGAGCCCTCAAGTCCTTCTCCGAGAGGTGCGGGCGCGGGGGGGAGGGTCACCCTCCCTAGGAAAAAGGGGCGGGGCTCGGTCGGCTCCGTACAACACGATAGTCGCGCCCATATGTCGGAACTTCCCTGGTCGCACGTATGGGCTGCTCTCGCCGGCGTCATGCGTAGCGAGCGGGCGCCCTTACGCACCGATACGCCGTCTCCTGAAGCCCTGGCTTCGCTGTCAACCCAACACCTTACCCCTGTCTGCACGGCCTCTCCGTACGGCAATATGGCAGCCCCCAGTTCGCAGAGGAAGCCGTGCGGCGCACCGTACTGTGACGAGCGGTGCCGGCAGCCAACCGCCGCGGAGGCACGCGGCGAGCTGCGCTCCTATTGGACTGGCGCCGCCCTCGCGCCGGCAGCCGCGCAGGGCTGCGCCGGGGCGTATGTGTCGGTGGGGACGGCAGCGTCCGCAGCCCGCGGCGGGGCCGCCGCCATGGACGCAGGTGGGTAAGCGGCAGCGGCCCCTTCCCGTACCGTGGCGGGGGGAGGGCGACTGCTTTGCCCCGCAGGAACCCCCGGTCCCGCCCGGCCCGGCGGCCTTTTGGGGCCTGTGCTTTCCGTGGCGGTCCAGGCCTGAGCGGCGCGGCCTTTCCGGTCGCTCTGAGGTAGGGCTGTTGACTGGCCGGTGTCAGAAGGCACCGGTCACTGGGCACAGCTCTGGAAACGGTTTCCGCTGCTCTGTGCGGCCTTTAGGGCTCCGTCCGCCTTCCCTGGGGGGTGTGGGGGAAGGCGGTGGCTCGGGGCGACCCGATGATGGCTCCGTTATCGCCGGTGTCTGCTGCTGCCGGTTAGAACCGAGAGGGACCCCCCCTTCCCAGGGTAGCGCATCCTCCTGCCCTTCCCAACTCGTCTTCTGCCGTCATCCCTAAGGAGCATGGAGCTCTTCCGCGTCGCTGGGCCTGGACGGGGCTGCTCGGGAAGTGAACTGGAGGGTGAAAGCGGCGGCGGGGCAGGTGCCCCCGTGCCCCGCTCCTAAGCGCCGCAGGCGCCTTCTGCTGCGGGGGGGGGAGGTGAGGCGACTCGGCCGCTCACCGTGACTGCTGTCAGCTTTGCCGAGAGCGCTGGCAAACGCGTTTGCTACGGAGATTTTGGTTTTGTACAGGAGGAGAAAAGAAGCGTGTTGGCACTTGTTTCCTTTTAGCCTTTGTGTGGTAACAGCTTTCGTCCACTCTCTCGGGAGATAAGTGGTGTTCCATAATAACGAATGTTTTCCAGTGCCATGTGGGCTCCTCCTTCACGTTGGGCGAGTGTGTGTGTGTGTACAGAGGGAATCTACGGCTCCTGTTCATCCAGACTGCTCATTGATTTTGTCCTTGGTGCAGGCGCTGCTGTTGTCAGTGTAGTCCGGTTGACAGTATCCCAGCATTTTGCCTGGTGCGTCCTTGCATCCATTCTCTCACGCCTGGGAGTACATCTCGTTCCAGCAAGTGAGCTTGCACAGCCTGAGCTGGGAGATACGTTTGCTTTCCCTTTGTGTAAGCATGGCAAGGCTTATCCAGGAAAGGAAAACCTCGCTGTGATCAACAGTAGGGCTGGATCTCCTCCATGCAAAGAGGTGGCGAGTCTGTGGGCTTTGGAGCAGTAAGAGCTCAAGCCCCTTTGAATCACACCCTACTCCTGAGATGGCTGTGGATCTGACAGGCAGACTTTGAACTGTTTGCTCCGTGCCTCCAAGAAAACGCCACTCTCCAGTTGATTGACTTTCCTCCCTTAACTTCTCATTGTGGCTTAGATAATAAGGATTTGTCTTGTAAGATCTATTGGGAAAGATTTCTTCTGCAAAGGCCAGAAATAAGGGTTCAGGCTGTTCTTTAGTTATCTGTTTTGTAGGCATTTTTCAGCAATGAGCTTTAATAACACATTATATTTACTTTTTTTTTTTTCCTTGACTCTCTTAAAATATTCTACATCCAGTAGCATTCCTCCTCTCTGCTCTGCCTTGGGTGATGTACTGATGAGCTGATAATCATCTTCCCCATTTCTGATTCTTATCTGGCAGTGTTAACTGGAGGCTGAAGGACTTGGGGAAAGTGTTCATTCTTTAAGCTGTTGCAGGCGCTGCCTAAGGAGCATTACTGTGTTGCAGAGAGAGGCCTTTCTAGAGGCTGGAGGAAGCTCAAGAAGCAATTTGGAAAGGGAGGTATTGCAAAGCTCATTTTTCCTTCAGTGTAATACTCCAAATCTCTGCTTCAGCATTTTGTGTAAAGTTTTTTCAACAAAACATCTAAGCTGTGTAGGTAAACTGTAACCAAGGTGATTGATGCTGGAATGAGCATTAGTTGCTTTGCTGTGCAAACCACAGGGAAAATCACTTGCCATATTTCAATCTGAGTTATCAATGTTTTCACTTGTTGTTTGTTTCCTGAAGTTGATAGAGAAACAAATGGCTTTCGTTTTGATAAAGTTAGTGGTTGTCAGGGACTTGATACTTGCCATAAACACATACCTTGCCTTCAGCACGTTTGCAGACTGACATCACCAGTCAGGGTCTGCCCCCAGGTGCTTGGCTGTGTTTCTTTATGTAGGAGCTAATTACAAGCTGGGATAATGTTTCAAGCTCATCTTTTTCATCGTACAGTTTAAGAATATAACAAGGGAGGCAAAGTTTCACCCTCTACCTTAATTCTGTGTATTAACTCAGTTCTCGGTCGATGTCAAGGTGATGCTATTAGTTTTTCAATAACCTTGCACATACTCCCGTTTAGTAAACTGATACTCAAAGCTGCTGATAAGGCAGGCATGTGCAAGTGTGTGCTTCATACAAGGCAGGATCTTGTTCTCTGATGTGCTACCTTACAACTTCGTAGATAGAACCACGTGCACAAAAGTGGAAGAAAACTCAGACATTCAGCTTTACTGCTGGTATTTAACGTGATTTTAGTTTTAATGCCTTTACTAGGTTGTTTAATATAGATGTTTTCTGTAGTGGTGCATACAAAGCTTTGCCTTTTCTGTCAACACTTTCTAGGGAGTGTGTGAGATGAGAATGTGTTCTAGAATGCTACAGCAGACCCTGTGGAAGCTGTGTCCATGGGGCAGAGATCCATCCACCTTGTCATCATTCGCAGCATGCTTGCAGCTCCTGGAAAGTGAGGCTGCCATCCTGAGGGTTTTTTCTGCAGGGCTGCAAACTCTTTGGTTTTTTTTTTTAACTATAAATCCACTGTGCGCAGAATGAAGTTGAACTTGTGCGTTTGATGTGCATGTAGATTTTCTGCAGAGGCTACTGCTTTGCTATCCTGGATGCTCAGAGGTCAGTTTTTAAAATAGATTGAAGGCTTCTTGAAGGTGAAGTTTTGGAGTCCTGCCTGAAAAATTTGCTGATCTCGGACAACTTCTACAACTCTGAAAGGAACATCTTCAAATAGGATTTCTGCTGGGTGAGCTTCCAGTTTTATTTATTTTCAGACCCTTCGCCTCTAACTACAAGAGGGAGAGAAAGGCTCCTGTGCAAGCTGCGACACTCATTGTACCCCTGCCTGAATTGTTTAGGTCACACTGGCTCATATTTAGCTCATATGGGCAATAGCAGAATGCATGTAGTTTGGAAAAAGTGCCAGAGCTTATGAAGGTAGATGTTTGTAAAGGAAACACTTAATGGCTTCAAGCCTTGTTGGGAGTTTATTGCTCCCATTACAGAATTGTTGATACTAACTGGGAGCAGTCACTCAAATTTTCCTCCCTGGGAAGGTGAAACCTTAACTGTTGCGTTTAGAGGTTGTGCTTTTGCAGATAGTGGTGAGCATTTTCTTCCAAAAAACCAACACGCACTCTAATGTTTGACCGCATCTTGTGGATGTGCAGCTGGACCTACAGGACCTTTGTGCAGAGCCCTGATGTTGGGCATTCAGCTGAAGGACTGCAAGTCTGGGACTGTGCTCCTGAGTGTGCAGTGTTGTGGCACTTGCAGTTTGCAAGCACTGCATTCCTTCAATATGCAGCTGGTCCAGCAGGTATCCTGGGAAACCATCCCACTGGCTGACCCCTTCCTCTCCAGCTTTGATTCAAGGGGAAAGACTCCAGCAACCCCTTTCCAGCAGATCCTTGTTGTGAAGCTGCTGGCCGCAAATCCTGTGCTTGCTAAGGACCTGTTGCCCTGCAAAATGTGGAGCCACAAAGAGTGACATTTGAGAAGGTGAAGAAATATTGCTAGGAAGGAGAAGGATGGTGGGTAGCTTGATAGTTTGTCGCATCCTTGTTTTAGTCATTTTATTTAAGCTATTTGAGAATCTTTTGACAGAGAGATAGATTCATGGCAAGCTTGAGAAGTGACAAACCACAAAGTATTCTTTAAAAGCTAAGAACCTCAGATTTTATGTTAAGACTGTACATGGTAATGCACTGAATTGGAAAAAAAAAAAAAAAAAATCCTAATGCCTAGTCTCCTTTACAGCTGTGAGAATAAAGTTATAATGTCTCATCCCAAAGGGAAACTTAGGAAAATTAGGGAGAAGGTAGAAGGTGATGCACACCTGAGAACATTTGTAGAAATCACATTGCTTCCTTCCCTGGAAAGAAATCTGCAACACTGAGTGAGAAAGGGAGCAAAGCAAGCCAAGCCATTAAGTGAAGATAGACACGGAAAGCATGGGCTGCTAGAGGTTCATAACATTTGGCTAGGATGTGGTAAAGAAATTCTTAATTTTCCTGCTGAAGTTCATTAGAGGAAAAGATTGAATTAATTTGCTGAAACTTTACTTTGCATGCAGAATTACTTGCTTAGCTTGCTGTTGAAAAGTCACATCAGAGGATGGGAATGGGAACATGTGGCCCGTGCTAGCCTCAATGTGTCTGAAACAGCCTATAGACTAATACAAGGAACATGCCTTAAATCTTTTGGGCTAAGGTTAGGGCCAGAGTCTAAATTAAAAAATTGATTTGGGAGCCTATTTTCATCTTTATTGCCAGGATTCCTGCTTAAACAGTGGTTGCTATTAGTGATGGTGTGTTGTTGCTGCTGCTTGACACTTGGAGTTGGAATTTCAGGTCAGAAAGCCCAGGGGCAGAAGACTGATGAGGTACCTACAGGAGGCCAAAATATCTTGTTTATCTTGTTTGCTGAGCACACCATGAAGTATCCAAGATGTTTGGAAGGAGGGGGAGCAGAATTGATGCAAATTGCCCAATTTCTTATTTACTGGTGCACCATGTGATGCTTGAGAAAGCTAAGCAGGGAATGACTGTGAGGAAAGCTCATCGATGAATGACTTCTACTTGTGAGAAGCATGAGGTCTGTTACGTAGACAGCACTGGAGAAAAGTAGCAGACGAATCCTGTGAAGTAAAAAGAGAGGTGCATCCCACAGAGGGTGGTAACTCTTACAGCAGACAAGACTCAGAGGACCTTGTGGTTGTTTAGTCCATTGCTGCATTTTAAACTTCTGTCATGTTACCACAGATTTTATTGCATTTGCTGTGAGAGATATTTTCAGTAGCCACTTCAACATTTACAAACCAGTCTGTCTTAGTTCTGATTTAAATTTTATAGGTGCTTTGTTAAAGAATTGACACCTACTTTAACGTGCAGTATTTCCAAATACAGACCACACACCAAATACAGAGAACACTTCATCCAACTCTCCTTTTCTTTTTGTCTCCCCATTGCCTGTGCCTTTTGCATGGAAGCTTAAGCTGCCCTGATCCAAGGACAGTCTTTGCTGCTGAGTTGCTCTGTAGTGGTCATGTAAGAGGATGGACATCTAGGCACTGATGGAAGCCATACTGTGAAGGGAGCCAGTAAAATAGATGTAAGATTTCTCTCTTGCCTATGAACAAGTACATCTCTGCACAGCTTTGCATTCCTTGGGTCTTACTGTGACATCTGTAAAGGTAGTGCTGCTCCTCAGGTTGTGGGCTGTTTTCAGTGCAGGATTCATTGCACCTTGAGGAGGACTAGGACTGACTTGCAGAGCAAGATTGAGTTCCCATCTTAATGCGATCTGTGCTTTTTGTGTTCTACCACCAAAACTTATATTCTCCAGAAGAAGGATTTTAATCACTTTGCTCACTTTAAAAGAGGACCTTGATATCATTGCTGATGACATGCACGATGATGACCGTTCTGGGAAATGGAGTGCAGCTGTCAGCTGAAGTCCTAGATGCTTTCTTGACTGTTTTTTGCACTGGGCAGAACCTGAAGCTGACTTAACCTGGAAATCCCTCTGCTCTTCTGCTTGTGGAGCAGCCAGGAAAGAGCCAGGGCTGCATCCACTCTCTGTGCCTTCCAGGCTTCACGGTTGCCAGGGGAGCCATACTGTTTCTTGCCAGCTAGAGCCAGGTGCTCTGGGTGCGTAAGTTTCTGGGCCACAGCAGCTCTGATTCCATAATTTTGTATGATTTTTAAAACGCAAGGCAAAGCTATGAAAGATACGTAACTACTTCTTTCTCTTTCTAGCTACTCTTACCTATGACACACTCAGGTTTGAATATGAAGACTTCCCTGAGACCAAAGAACCTGTTTGGATCCTCGGCCGCAAATACAGTGTTTTTACAGGTATTTTGCATGCACAATGCAACGTGCTTTACCACTCAAGAGGACTTTGTTAGTGTTGCACTTTGTTTTCTGTCAGGAAGCTGACCGTAAACCTTATAAGCACACAAAGCATGTGGACTGTAAATGCCTTGCTTCTGTCTGTTGGGCCATCTCCTCAAACTCTGGAATATTTTTGTGCAGAAAGTTACCATATAGTAGTTACTGGAACTTGTGTCATGAGGCCACGGGGGTTGAAGCAAGAGGATAGCTCAGGGGAAATGCAAGAGAATGGTTTACTGCTTCATAATTTGCCTATGGCATAGTGTCTTTGGGTTGATTGCAGCTATTTCGGAGGAACAAGAAAGTTTCTTCTGCACAGTGGCACTGTCCTGTTCGTCAGCCAGATTTTGCCTCTCTGGGCATGCAGACTGTGTGAGGAGCAGAATGCTGCTGTTGTTAGGGAAGGTGAGTGGGAGATGGATTTAGCTGTTTTTTGTGCTACTCTCATGTGTGTGCCTTTTGATGCTGAAAATTTTTCAGAGAAAGAAGAGATCCTGTTGGATGTGACCTCTCGGTTTTGGTTCACCTACAGAAAGAACTTCCCTGCTATTGGTATGTACTGTGGGCAAGTCTGAGTACATCCTGGAAATTATGATAATCTGGTTATCTCTACCTAATACAAGTCCCCACAAGCATAACATTAATGCTTTTCTCTTTATAAGAATCTGAAATGCAGTTCATTTAATTGATAGGATAGACTTTTAGTTTATCTGATGATGAGAGTTCCTCATCCCCTTGGGTATGAGTGATAATGGTAATTTTGAAACGGACAAAAGAATGAGTTCAGACAGCTTACCTAGAAACATGTTTTCTTTGAGCGACATGGGAAGGTTTTTGTACTTCATGTTCATTAGGTCCTGCAGAAGTCTAATGTGAAATATTATTTAATGATACTCAGGCTTGAAGTGGTTTAAAATGATCCTCTGTTTAAGGCTTAGGGCAAGCCCATGTGAAACCCAGAGCAAGATTTCTATTAGGCCCCTCCCTCCCAGGGGTGGATAAAAAGGGGAATAAGGAAAAAGAAAAATGCCTCATCCAAGACTGGAAGTTAAGACTGTAACAAATTTAATGAGTAATAGGAGAAAAACAGAAGGAATAAAGCCTGCTCTCGGATGGTGATGGATCGTGCGGTGCACATGGAGTCAGGGCCAGCCCTGCTGAGATGCTATTGCAGCTCCCAGAGCCCAGGGAGGAAGAGCACCTCTGACCTTCCTTTCCCCTTCTTATGGCGAGTGTGGCAGGGAATGGGAGGGAATAACAGCTGCCCTCTGACTCCTAAGGGTCCTGGACTTACCACCTGTTCCTCCCCACTCAGTCTGTTCACCCTTAAACCACAAGAATGATAAAAGCTAGAGATATACAGAAATTTCCGCCTTTGTGCTTCTGCTCTGGACTATGTGTGGGGGTTTTGTTTGTTTGTGTGGGAGGGTTTTAAATGCCTTAAGTGGCTGTTACACACAGGAACTGTAGTAATACTGGGAACATTTCCCAGGGAACTCAAAGGAGGACGTTTTGGTTTGTAGATTGTCTGCACATCTCTTCTGTGGTTTGGTTTTCTGTACTGGGTGGAAGATGTATCAGAAGATATTTGAGAGCAAGTAAAGGGGATTCCAAGCCCCATCTGTGTACCCACTGTCAGCATCATCCCTGGCAATGAATGGGGAAAATGGCTCAGATTTGTAAAAGAGACTTCTTGGTATCTGGTCCTTCTGGCTTGTTCTGTTCTCTCCCTATTGGGAAACCTTTGCCTAACAAGCTATGAGACATCTCTGATGCAGTTTAATCCCTTTAAAGGCACATTTCTGAGCCATAATTAAACTTGTGTTTGAAATTAAATGGTTAGCATGTGTTTAACTATGGCTCACAAACACAATTGGGGTTTCTATGTGAGTTATTAAAGGGTGGGTGTGAAAAGAAATCCCATTTTCTGAGTCATTTCCCATTTATGGTATACATATATGGTGTGTATGTCACACAGTAAACCTTTTCCTTTTTCAGTCTTTTCTTCTCACATTCATCCCTTTTATTGTTGGCCACTTCCTTCTGTGCTTGCCCACTTAAATACTGTAGGCTCTTCAGAGGATAAGGGGAATGCCTTATGCTAACTTTGTAAAGCATTGCCAATTTTGAATGTTACGTATGTTATAAACTGCTGGGAAAAGAACAGAAGATAGCTGCTGATCATACAGAAGTTGATTAAATAGTTCTCTTGGATGATTTTCTCCCTGTGCTTTTTGTGCAGAGTAGTTGCACAGGCTCAAAAGAAGAAAGCAGCATTACAAAGAAACTACTTCCACAAGCTGTGCTAAGGCGCAGCTGGCTGTGTGCTTGTAAGACAGCTCACTTGCTGTGATCACACTAAACATTATCTGTGAAGCTTGTAATAATCGCCAGAGCTTCAGCGCAGCAGCAGTTGGCTTTTGAAGTTCTGTCAGGGAAGTGCTTCCAGCCTGGAGGCCTTTGTCTCAGACTTCCCCAGCATGAGTTAATATCCATCTTATTCTCCAGTGTTATATAGTGTGTGGCTTTTTTCATTGCTGGGATGGATTTTCTTTTTAGGCTGGTAGGGTGGGTTTTTTTGACCTATGTTGTTCACTTTGGAATCTCAGCCAGTCATAGCTGCTTATGATGTGGGAATTCCTTGGGACTGATTTGTTTTACATGATGAGCTGCCTTGTCAAGACAAGGATTACAAGAAGTTGGCTGTAATGAGCACCTCTGCGTAGAAATGTGTCTCTGAATTGGGCTGGGTGTCTGCAGCTAGGCTTGAGGGCTCTTGTGCTCCTGAGAAATTAATCTCTCTTTCTAGGTGAATTGTTTGGATTTCCCTTTGAAGGTTTTTTCCCTTTTAGTTAGCATTAGAGGATTTTGTTTTTGAGGGATGCCATTAAGTTATTCAGAAATAACTATATTTTTGCTTCTCAGCCTTGAGTATATGAGCTAAGGTAGTCTTTGTTCCCTGCCTGATTTCTTGGGTGAACCTACTACCTGTGCAGGCTTAGTGCTTTCATTTCTTCTCCCTCTTGGCACTCTTTTACTATTCATTACGTATTTTCTTTCCTTATTTACAGGAGGCACTGGTCCCACATCTGATACTGGCTGGGGATGTATGTTGCGGTGTGGCCAGATGATTTTTGCTCAGGCCTTGGTCTGCAGACATTTGGGAAGAGGTAAATCAGTGCACAGCCCATACTGACTTCCATGGCCACGAGCTCCCACAAGTGCAGTGCTTGTAAGGACAGCAGATAATAATAGCACAGCTGGGAACTGCTGAGGGCTCTATAACTCCTCTGTCAGTCTTTTCAAGTTCAGGGCTGTTGAGGGAACAGTCTGCTGAAAAAAACCCTCCAGCAAGTTTTTCACTGCTGTCTAAAACTTTCCAGAGACAGGTGCAGTTGTCCAAGCCTTAAAACAAAGGACAGCCCTGTAACATGGTACTTAAATCTACTGAAGAGGCAAGCACATACTATTTTTTTCTTGAAATGTTTTTTGTATCACTGAAGTTTTAAACAATGTAGTAGATGGATTCTTGTTTATAGTTGTTTTGTCACAAAGGCCCAACTGAGTATAGTCTCTCCCTGAATACTTCTGTTCTTATGCTTGACATATGCTTGGTATGTCAGCAGCTACGCCAGAGTGGTTTTTTGACAGTTGTTGATGGTCTTTGAATTTGTGGGAAATTATTTTTGTAGTGAAGTCACCTGTTTTTCACAGAGTATGTAGCTCACACCTGTCAATGAGAAATTTTTCACCATGAGAACAATTAGCCATTGGAATAATCTCCCAAGGGAGGTAGTGGATTTCCCTACACTGGGCAGTTAAGACTCAGCTTGACAGGGTGCTGGGCCATCTCATTTAAACTTTTTTTTTTTTTTTAACCTTCAAAGATTGGACTAGATGATCCTTGAGGTCCCTTCCAGCCTGGTATTCTATGATTCTATGAATTGTATCTTATTTCCCATATATGGGATGGAGGTACAGTTTGTTTTCTGATTCTTTCTTTGTGTTTCTGTGGATGATATTCCTTTGCCCAAGCTGTGAGAAAGCTTACTTAGGTTTTAAAATTAATCCTTTAGTATTTGGAATGCCTCAGATGCCTAGTAATAAGATAGAGATATGAAAATTGGGTCAGTTGATTGATGCACAGGGAAGAGAATTGCAGCTCGTGGCCTCTCTTTGCTAAAAAATACCATGGTTTGTTTCATATATCCCCTTGTCTGTCTTAGACTGGAGGTGGATAAAAGGGAAGAGGCAGATGGATAATTACTTCAATGTTCTTAATGCCTTCATTGACAAAAAAGACAGCTACTACTCCATTCACCAGATAGGTAAGAATCTGTGTACTGAAGAGCGCGGTGATATTCAGTCTGGGTTTCCCATGTATATAGAACAATCAGTCTGTTTTACTAGCTTAAGAAAAAAAAAAAATACAAAAAAACCCACACAGACAACCCCCACCCTGGAAAAAAAAAAAAAAAAAGAGAGAGCGAAAACAACAACAACAAAAAAAACCCAACCAAACAAGAAAAACTGAAAACGATGAGCAGGTCAGGTAGTACATGGTAATATGCTGCTTCTTTTCTGATGTGATGTGAAACTACCACTCTTTTATTATGGATTATGATGGATTTTTCTTCTTGACTTCATTAAGGCCATCAGATCTGCCTAATGCTTTAGGTTATACTGAGCACCACTTTCCGTATCCTAGCTAGCTGAGTGAGAGGAGCACATGTGGTTGCTGTTCTTACTGGGACCTTGTAATATGAGAAGGTTGCTGAGTGAAAAAATTCTCTGAAGTAGCAAAGTGACATCCTTCTTTAGTCCATTTGCTATGAACTTTCCTGGTATATAGAAGAGAAGCAGACAGTTCTAGTTTTTCTTACAGGATATTAAGGCATCCCTAGCTTCAGTGAACAGAATTTCAGATTACAAAGGTAGTCTGGTAATCAAACACTCCAGGTAAATTTTCTTCTGAGGTAATATTGCCTTTTGAACTTCTGTGTGATTACATTTTGGGGAAAGGATTTGCTTCACAGTCCTTCAAGATATGCTTGTCTCTCCCATCTACATTAAGATACCCTGTGAAAGGGTAGATTCTGCTGACTCAAAAATGTTGCCAAGTGAGATTTCTTTCCTACTAAATACAAACTCTGTTTAGGAAAGGGTGTGGTGTAGGTGAAATTGCTTGCAAAATTATTATTTTTTTTTTTCCCTGGGATGCAGCCCAGATGGGAGTTGGCGAGGGAAAATCCATAGGTCAGTGGTATGGACCAAACACAGTTGCACAAGTGCTCAAGTAAGTGCTTCTTTTTTTTTCTTTGTATCTTTTGAAGCATGCAGTGGCATCATTGGCTTTTTTGTACCTCCTAGCTTACTGCTTTCTGGTGATGAACTGAAGTGCAGCCTGCTTGACTTTCTCAATCTACTTGGGCAAGAATTTGAAAGGAGCCCTTTTTTCACTCAGATGCTGTCAGGATGTGAGAGAAAACAGATTTCAAGTTGAGGACAACCCCCAAAAACGTGTCTCCGCATCCCCCAAGTAATGTACTTGCCACTAGAACTAAATGCAGTACCCTGCAGCGGACTAGAAGCAAGTGTCAGAGTAGATGATTGCTGCCATTATTTGGATCTTTGATAGCCTCTGAGTTGCTTCTGCTGACCTGATAAGAGTATCATCATTGTCAAAAAGCTGCCAGTGAGCCATCAAGCCACTAAAGCATCAGCAGAGGAAAGCATTAATATTTGCTGCCGGGGTTCCATGATGACAGGCAGAGGATCAGAGTGGTGCTGGAGCATGGACTCACTTGAATAATTGGAATACACTGTATTTTGAGAAACATTCTTCCTCCTGTCACCTTTCTTCTCTCACTTGATTAGATGAGCTGGTAGCTCCCTGCAATAGGCTAGGATTGCCTAAAAGCAGCTTTCTCAGATCAGACAGTATACTGAATCAGCCCAGGGTCTGGTATAGGTGATCAGGAGATATATACCTAAAGTAAAAGTGTTTTATTTATTTTAATTTTTTATTTTAAATTCATTATTTTATTTTTACACTGTCTCACTTTCTGGTAATCAGCAGTTATGGGATTTGAGTGGAGACTGTATTGGGACGCCTGTACGTAGTAGCTGTTGAGGGACTTCTAAGGTGTGGTTCCATTTGCCATTTTGTTTATTCTTCTGGCCATAATAACTGGTGGCAATAAAATCTACAACTCTGATATGTGTATAAAAGAATACTTTACATCGTAATTGATGAAAGCTAGTCTTTCCAGTTTCTCCTTTCTGTTACACTACCATCTTTGTCCTGTAGTTGTAAATAATCCTTGCTTTTTTTTTTTTTTTTTTTCCCCTGTAGGAAACTTGCAACTTTTGATACATGGAGTTCACTGGCAGTACATATAGCCATGGACAACACAGTAGTGATGGAAGAAATCAGTAAGTATCACAAGGAGTTAGAATGTGGTGTATCCTCCAGCAGCAAGAAGCCAGAAAAAAAAAATGGAGAGAGCATATAGCAGTAAAACACAACAAGCATGAAGTACATGTTCTGTCTTAAAGCTGTGGCCAAGCATGCTAAATCCAGACAAGAGCTGATGTGCTAGAGCCATGAAGTCCCTTGTTTGATTTCTGCTTTATCTGTTAAAGCCTCAAACTTGGCACTGTGGTCTCTGAATTTGGAGACAAGGTCTGCTGACCTTCAGACAATAGGTGAGAGCTGCTTGGAAGGTAGTGTCAAATTTATGGCCACAAGTAGCAAGCAGTAAATGACTGCTTCCTCATATAATGGGGTAGGAATATCTCTGCTCTTAGGCAGAGTAAGAAAACTTGAACAGAACACTGAAGAAGAAAATGAACAGAATTGGTAGGGGAAGTGAGAAGAAGGGGATCCATCTCTGGAGTGGACTCTCATCTTTTAAGGAATGCTCACTGGTTGTTGTTTTGGTTTGGGGGTTTTTTTTGTGCATCCTGACAATAGGATGGCTCTGGAGGCTGAGCAGCTGTGCGATGTGTTCATTCCTGTCATGCTTGCTCAGGCTGCAGTGCCACAGTAACCAAAGCTGAATGCCTGCATTGCTGGTTGCTGCAGTCCTGCATGGCCCAAGCCTTCCCCTTGCTTGCTTTAGTCTAGCTCATGAGGCAGTCTGCTTACACAGCACAAAACCATGCAATGTTTTCTGCCAGGCACATAGAACAGTCCAGTGAGCACTGGAGCTGGTACTAGGTTACAGGTGAGCTGTAGCAGTCATCCTTCAGGCTGGCTTTGGCTGCTACAGAGCCAAAATCAATTAACCAGAAATTTGTCCCTAGAGTGCAGGACAGTTGCTTTACAAAGTCACATCTCTTTTCAGGTAGTCTCAATTGAGAGGACAAGAAATGTAGGATCTGATTGAGAAGTGCCTGTCTAATCTTAGATATGTGTAGTCCTGTGAAGGCATGTGCTGATGCCCTTGGCATAAACAAGGGCCAGGATGAAAACAGAAATTGGATTTAATCTTTCGTCCTTAACCCGAAAACTTTACTCCTAGAACTGAAGGATTCTGGTTGCAAGGCTTGGGTATGCTGCAGGTTCTTGTCTGTGTGGCACCGACTGTTCAGCTCTGACAGTACTTCAAGTAATGTGTCCATACAGCTTGTAACGTGAAGGGGATGTTTCTTTATTTTCCTCAAGCATGAATCATAAAGTATCCATTTGGGGCCTGAAAGTCACTGTATTACAGGTCTCGTGTTATATGTCTGTAGGTGTGTGTTACGTACCTTGTGCCCCAAGCATCTGTCAGTGAAGCATTCCGAAGTTAATGTTGTTTCACATGTCTGTTAAATTCTGTCACTGATACTGTTCAGCCTGAGGTTCATAGAAATGGATTTTGCTAAAGCAGTGAAGAAACATCCATCTTTACCCCTTCTGAGTCAAGTCTGTTGTATCAGGAAGAGGCTATAGTTGGGCATTGGAGATCCTGTGCATCAGAAAGGTGGTGAGAAACCAAGACAGTAAAGCCAGTACCTGATAGCAACAGCAACAGCAGGAGACATGTGTCAAATCTGTTGGAATATGTTTGCAGTAAGTGGCTGAGATCCATCTGGGGAGCTTTAGGTAGGTTCTGCTGTGCTGTGGCACCACAGTGCTGCAAAGCCTGCCAAAGAAGTGGGGTGAATTTGGTCTGTGTTGAGCTCCCTGCTACTTAAACTTGGGTTCAATATGTTCATATCACAGTGCAGGACTGCCAGTTTCTTTCCCTGATGAGGAAACTTGCAGTGACACCCCTTTCAGCAACAGCCCTGACTTGGCAGCTGATTTCAGATCATCAGAACAGGCAGGCTACTGCAACAAAGAAAACCTGCACGGTCTTTACTAGTTTACCAGGATAAATTAGTATGAATAATGACTTTCCATTTTCTCAGGATGTCCAGTAATTAAACAGTCTGTGCATGAGAGATGCACACATATACCTTCTTGCTCCTTGAGGGACAGTATAGGGAGCAACTGCAAACTCCAGTGTGGGTTGTGTCTCATACCAAGCCTTTAGATCAAAGGACTATTTCTTCTAACCTTGGGTGTAATATTCTCCTTGTTCAGCTAGGCTCAAAGCTCCTAGTAGTGAGCAAACATTCTGCTGAAATGGCTGGTCATGAAGGTTTATATTGTGTCCTGCCTGCTAGAGTGTCCTGGCATTCAGCTTAGGCCAGTTGCCCTGGCTTTGTGATTAAAGTGCTGTGGGCTTCTTTGGGATTTTTTTTTTTTTTTCTTCACACACCCAGCAAGTAATAAAATTGGCCAGTAAGACAGGTAGGCATGGAGATGTTTCTGTACCATAATTTACATAACATGGTTGCATTACAGCCTGGCTGTGTGTTTGTCAAGTCTGTAGAAGGATGTTGCATATGCCCCAAGGAGTTCTACTGCACCAAATCTTAGAGATGGACCTCATGCTGAAATTGCAGAGTTTGTTGATCATCCTGCTTTAGTTTCTCTAGAGTAGCTTCTGAATGATCCCTGATAAAATTTGTGAAGGCTTTAGTGAACTTTAGGAAAATTACAACTACACCGTATTTCAATCTTGTTACAGTGCTAATTAAAGTGAATACTTCCTGTGTTAAGCCGTTAATGCTTTCTTCATTCAGCTCAACTGTCTTCATATGCCCCATGTACTCCTTCAGAGGTGAACACTCCAGATTTTTCTTTCTGCCTACATGCTTTCTGAGTTCAGGACTCTTATCTGACCTACTGATCAACTTGTTCAACCTTGTTGGCACAGGTTGTTGCTTAGCTGCTCACCTGCTGGAAGAATTTGCATTTTAATGGCCCACCAGATGGTGGCTGTGAGTACAGCATGCTCTGGCATAATCTTGATGTAAGCTTAGATGAAATGCTGAGCCCTCCCAGAAGTCCTGCAGAGAGTACATGCATCACACGATCCCAGCACTGGATCTCTTCAAGCTTTTATCTTAATTAAGTGCTGTATACTTTTAGTAAACAGCAGTTGTTGATCAGAGCTTGAATAGAATTACTCAAGGTCTAGAAACAGGAGTTATTTCTCATTATTTCTGCTCATGTTCCCTTTCTGTAGGGCGGTTGTGCCAGTCCAACTTCCCGTGTGCTGGAGCTGCAGCATGCCCTTCTGTGGAGTCAGACGTACTCTACAATGGGTACCCAGAGGAAGCAGGGGTTAGAGATAGGCTCTCACTGTGGAAACCACTGGTGCTGCTGATACCTCTCCGCCTTGGGCTCACAGAGATCAATGAAGCCTATATTGAAACACTAAAGGTAGGGGACCTGGAGCTGAATTCCTGATGTTCTGATGCTTAAGGACACTGTTCTGTATTAAGTGTTTTCTGGAAGTTGATTTGGGGGCAGAAATGCTTGGAAGTAGTTGTCCTGTTTGCAAAATAAAAATGTGTTTAGAGACAGTCCTTGTCAGAGGTAAGGATAAGGGTTCTTGCTGACTATAGTCAGGAAAATGTGTGGGAGCTTTGGGGGGCTGGGGCTTTTTTGTTTCATTTGGGTTTTATTTGAGGATCTTACTTGATAACTTAATCTCAGCCCCTCTTTGTGTTTAGATGGTACCAGCCTGCTGAATCGTTTGTTCAGCACAGCTGCACTGTGCTTGGTGGCAACCTGAGCATTAATGAATGTGGTGTCACACACTCCCTGAGGCTCTGATGCTGGGGCTCGTACTGTGAACTGAGGCTAGTGGCAGCCAGTTGCAGTTTGGAGTATCAGGAGGCTGCAGAATTTAGGGCGTGCAGAGTATGTGCACAAGACAAGGTGCATATTGTCTTGCTGTCCTAACGCTAGCAAGCTCTGAGCTGCACAGGTAAAAGAGCTCCAAATTAATGTGAGGTTACTTGCCCCTAACACAGCAGATGGTGCCTGGATAAGGCAACTGGATGAGGAGCTTAAAAACAGTTTCCTGAATGATGGTTCCCTCCCGAGGGCACCGTTGCAACCTGATGACAGCTCCAGGGGATCTTGCCACTGATGGCAGCAGAGCCAGGACTTGCCTGGACTGAGTCCTGAGTAGTGCTTCTTCTGTTTGATCCACCTGTGTGTTCCTGTCAGCAGTTAAAAGTCGTTTTGAGCTGCTTCTGTGTTCCTTGAATGCCCCATGTTGTGGTCTTCAGCCTTCCTGATGGTGCTTCTTTCCAGAAATGGCTGCTAGAGTTGCTGATTTTCAGTGTCCCCATTTCTTTTCCCCTGCATTTTTAAATGCTTGCTTTTGTTGCCACCTGCTGTCTCACTGTCTGTCAGCTGTGTGTTTTCTGTATTGCTTTTCCAGCACTGCTTCATGATGCCTCAGTCCCTGGGAGTGATCGGAGGGAAACCAAACAGTGCTCACTACTTCATTGGCTATGTAGGTGAGTGCCTAGAGTACTGCAGAGACTTTCCAAGCATCTCGCCCCAGCTGAAAAATGCTTGTGGAGCAGTACAGCTCTCCTGCTTGGTCTGTGGTGCATGCTGCAGGGCTCTTCTTTCCTGCTGGAAGCATGGGAGGCTGCTGTGGACTGAACCTCTTTTGCAAGCACCTGAGTGATGTAGCTTTGAAGAGTGGCCATAGTATGGGCTGTAAACTTTCACTGCATAATGCTAATTCCCATCTGTAAAGAGGTGTGTGTAGACTTCTTCCTACATTCACAGCTGACCTCCTGTTAGGGATCTTGACTGGATTTAACTGTCCTTTAGTTGTCCCCTTCCTGAAACCCTACAAATTGTTGTCCTTTTCTTCTTCCTTCTTGTTTTTCTCTCTCTGCCTGAGACCTCAGGCTGGTTGTGCTTTGGATTGCTGGGGTCTACCTGAGCTTACACAGGACCCTGGAAGGCATATGCAGGAACAGTATCCAAAGGGAGCCTGTGCCTTGATCCTAGGTTGCTGTGGAGTGGCCACGGTGTTTCTGCTGGCAGATGGCTCTTTGCCTGGATGAGCAGCATGTGGGAAAGTGGCTGAAAGCAAGCTGTCCCTAGAACATGGGTTCCTCTGTGGGGTTATGAGAGCTGTCTCTGCCATCGCTCTTCCTCTTCTATCTCAACTTTGCTTCTCAGAAGACCAGCTTCTGGCATGGTTCTTCCTGTTGATGTCTCCTTGCCTGTCTGTCCAGGTGAGGAACTCATTTACCTGGATCCCCACACTACACAGCCTGCAGTGGAGCCCAGTGACAGCAGCTGTCTCCCTGATGAAAGCTTCCACTGCCAGCACCCTCCCTGCAGAATGAGCATTGCCGAGCTTGACCCCTCCATTGCAGTGGTGCGTTCCTGATGCTTATTTCTGATCGCCTAAAGGAGCAGTGTCATGGTCCCTCTGATTCACAGCTGTCCCTCTCTTCAGGGAACTGGTGCAAACCGTGGTGATGGTTTGGGTACACTACAGGCACGCTGTGCTCTGCACGAGTGCTGCCATGGGTTTCACTAACACTGGTTAAGGAAGTTCCTTGTGCAGGAAGTGGTTTGGTACAGGGAAGTCCCCCTTGCATGGCAATTAAATGCTATTCCTCACGGGACAGCATCCTTCTCTCAGGTTTAGTTTGGGCTTTGATTCCTGCCTTTTGATGAGCAGATCTGAATCCACTCCTGAATCCATGTTATGATTCGGTGTGGCTTGTTGAATGAGAGATGCCTGCCCCTTGTTTCCATGTGGGTTGTCTCTGCCCAGTTTTCCTTCTGTAGTAGAGCAGACCATTACACTGATGATTCCAGCTCTTGGATAGTCTGGTCACATCAAGCATATGGGGAGTGCCCAGTTTAATGGGCCAGTGTAACCCACGGTTAAAGAGCAAGGCAGTTGAGTGTTGTAACTGGTTGGGGGGTGTTCTGGTCATGTTGCTTTGGGTTAATACGAGGCCTTAAGATTGAAGTTATCAATCTACAATATGTAAAGGTAACTTTTTTTTTTTTCAGGGCTTTTTCTGCAACACGGAGGAGGACTTTAATGATTGGTGCCAGCAAATCAAAAAGGTCTGTATTTATGTCACCAAGAAAGTAATATATGCTATTGTCTTGTTTCCAAACTGCTGCACAGTGACAGTGTTCTCTGCAGCATGATCCCATTTTAAAGGATACAAATAGTTTAATAGGACTACCGCAAAGGGCATAGTTCTGAAATTATGTTGATGATGCAAGTTGAAGATTTGAAAGATGTCTTTTTTTCAGCTGCACTGAAGTCCCAACAGATCTTTATTACCTCTTAAAGATCCAGAGCACTGTGAGTAGAGTTGTTGGTTTTCATGGCTCTACTCTTGTCCCACAGCTGTCCCTGGTAAAAGGAGCGCTGCCAATGTTTGAACTGGTTGAACGCCAGCCATCACATTTGTCCAATCCAGACATCCTGAATCTCACACCAGGTGAGGACATGCAAGGAGGTGGAGCTGAGGGTGGGCTGGTCCCTTTGGATTTCTGGAAATTGTGTGGAATTGCACAGTGACTTCTAGCATGTTCCTGTTCTACCTGGAGTTTGATCTGGAGCACTCAGGTCAAATGATCTAGTTCTTTGGTTTTCAGCTAGTGGCTTGCAGAGCCCGTAGTGTATCAGGATGATTTTTTAAATGAGTCTCTGAAGGGTGATGGTGACTGAGGAGAAGAAAATACAAGTTAATAGGCTATCACAGCAATGTGAATCTATGATTTATAAAGGGATGCTTGCAGGCATTGAAAGAATCTATAGAAACTCAAGTTTTCAGCCTTTCCAGGCAATGAAAGTGGTCAAAGAAAGGGTTGGTCAAACAGTTCCAGTGTAAGGCACTCCTTCCCTGTGCATGTACCTCTACCTGTGCAAAATGGAACAAGTGCTGGTCAGCTGGTCATCTTGGCTGTCAAGCTCTGTTTATCGTATTACTAATGTGCACAAACATTGCAGGAGATAAAGAGCCATTGACAGCTTCTGCCAAGAGGAGTGAGTATGTGTGAACAAACACCTTGTCACCAGGCATTGGACTGAGTCCTGTCACTTGCATCTTGCACGCTGTGCTTCCTTGCTCTCTCTCTCCTTAGCACAAACTTTGAAAGCCTCCCTTATTTCACTCTCCTTTTCTGTAAGAATGCTTGATTCCCCTAAACTTCCAGTTGATCCATGTCTGTATAAAATTGTCCCTAATTGCTGCCTTTCTTACTCTTTAATATTTTTGTAATGGGATACTTGTCCTTCTCCCTATTCCCTAGCTTGTAGAGCCTCTCATCTGCTCTGGTCATTCTGTTTCTTTTACAGTACTACCTCTCACTAGAAGGAGTAACGGTACTTTCATGACTGCCCAGCCACTTGTTGTTATTTTCCCCAGCCAGTTGGGTTCTCTGCTGTGCTACTTAAGTGAAGGGTTCGTTCCCTTGTCTCATTGAGGAACACCTCTGGAAGTTGTGCTGCCAGCTCAGCTTGATCAAAAACAGTCACACTGGGTGGGATTCAAGCTTGTCACAAAATATTAAGGGGGGTTTGTAGCTTTCCATTTCTATGTCCCCAGACATCAGTTACTGCAGTTTTTGGCTGGCTGCTCTGCCAAGTCCAGTGAGTGCTTTCTTGAAGACTGAGATAATGTAGGTTTCTCCTTTACTTCTCCAGCTAATCCATACATTCTCATCAGAATTTCCCCTCTGGTAGAGTTGCTTCCCCTTTAATTATGTGCTCCCTTACTTACTATGGAGTTGAAAGGATGGACAGGAGAAATCAAGTACATTACCTCTCCTCACAAATTGGACTGTGCTGATTGCTTTTGGGAGAGTGCCTGTTGTGCACCCCAGTAGTTGAATTAAAGGCAACTGTGATTCAATAGCAGAAAACAAGTTACTAATACATGGAGGAAAAAAATGTTCCCATATCCCCTAACTGGGCCAGAAATCTCAATGGATATTAGTCCAAACCTGGGTAAGTTCTTCTTTTTGAGCCTCTTGAGGCAGAAGGGTCTCCTGCTAAAACAGAGCTGCTGCACAGGAAGGTTGTACAAAACAGTCACAAGAGCAGAGTTGCACTGCACCAGGGCTGTGTTTGGGATCTGTGAAATGTGGCACACCTTCTGTGCACCGTATTTTTCTCCAGTGCATTTTCTGTGATACTGACATGTTCTCATCCATCCTCAGAGCCCTCATTCAGGTATGTCACTGAGTCTCTTGGAACTTTTGGGCACTTGACAGTTAAATTCTGCTGCCCTCCAGCTGCTGGTTTCACTGATGCTGAGTAGTCGGTGCATCCCATGGACATAGTGCTTGCTTTTTTTCTTGCAGATTCCTCTGATGCTGACAGATTGGAAAGGTTCTTTGACTCAGAAGATGAAGACTTCGAAATCCTATCCCTTTGAAAGCAAACAGGAAACTGACTCTGCAAATTTGTGTTATGTGTGGGGAGAAGGGGGGGAGGGAAGCTCCTTCGAGAGCCTAGGGCTACTGGTTTTCATAGGTGCTTGCTGCCATCCCTGCCTCTTGTCCATCTGGCATTCTGTGCAGCCTCTGAGCAGAGTGTGCATCGTCTGCGTTGGGATGAAGAACCAAGTGCGTGTTACAGCCTCACTGTCTGGAGTCAGAATTTCTCAGCAAAAAACAGTTGCTGGAGGTGGATGCAGTGGTGCTTAGGAGTTCAAAACCCGTTACATCAGCTGGTCAGTTGGCCTTCTGGGGGAGGCAAATAAATCATTAAAGCACTAAATCCTTACATGGGGACTCCCCTCTGAAGCTTAAATAAAGCCACCCATCATTTAGCAGGTGAAATGCACAGTTAATTCCTTTAGCAGCTTCTCACTGGCCAACTTGGACAGCAGCTCACAATGCAAATGAACAGCAGTTATGTCCCAACAAGACCAGGAGCCAGGCTTCTTGCAGTACAACTCCTGTTCATGCTTTGCAGTACACAGTGCTTCCTTGCAGGTGTAGTACCCCTCTCCTGCTTGCATCTATGAGAAGGAAGTTGAGGGAACTTAAAAGTAACTGGTAATTCAATAAGTGAGAAGCTGTCTGGGAAAGTGGAGCAAACCAATGCTGCTGGGGAGAAACATCTCAATCTCAGGTTATATAACAGCAGAAAGAATGGAAGGAGAATAGAAAATGTGCATGTTCTTGCTTGATGAGGCAATAAAGCATTGTGCTTCTACAATGAATTAATCTCTACAGCAAGAGTTTTCAGGAAAACTGCTTCAAGCAGAGAACTGGATTCCATAGCCCTGGGGGAAAATAAGCCCACAGCTGGGAGAGGTGAAACAGGACAACTGAGATCTGTCAGTTGTGTGCCTGCCTGTGCCTGCACCTCAGTGTGCTAGTGAGGAGTCTAGGGAATTAATCCTGTCAGTACCAAAAATGTGAGCTATAAAATTCCTCAAGGTATACTCGGTGGGTTGTTCAGCAGTTCCTCCAACTACTCCTGTTAGCTGCGTCAGGCCCTTTCCTTTTGTCTTCTGCCAGCTCCCAGTCCCTCCAGAGTATGCACAAAGGTACTGTAGGAGCTAACCTTGAGAAAGCCATTTCAAGTAATTGTCCCAAAGAGGGCAGTAAAGACAGAATCCCTTGAGAGGGTCCAATTTTGCTGGAAAGATTGCTTTGCCTGGGGCCCTTCTCTGAAAGGTAAACCATGGGGAGGAGACTTGTTTTAATGGAAACTGCAACAGATGTTCCTGAAGTAGTTTCTTTAATGCATGCTGCAGATTGCAGACCTGTTCACAAGGCTTTGTTTTGTACATTTAGGATTGGAACCTGTCAGTTGATGATTTTGTGCCCAAGGTTGGTGATAGCTGGCTAGAAATTACCTGTTTCCCTGTGATTCACCTCCCAATGCTCTTAACTGTCCCTATGCTATCCAAAAGAGGTTTGAACTGGGAACCACAATGCTTCTGTCATTAAATTATTATTTGCTGCTTTCTGCCTGCTTCTCTTCTCTCTTGCAGTTAGGGGAAGAGGCAGCAGAGAAGGGGGGCTGTGCTCCATTCATCTGCTTTCAATTTGTATCTGAATAAACAGATCTAAAATCTTTGCCTGTCCTAATGTTCTTGCACGTAAATTGAAGGTGGTGGTGGGTGGTTTCTGGTAACCCTGCAGTGCAGGTGGGAATGCTGTCAAAATTATTGCAGTTTTTACCCTGTTATGACAGTGAAGGCAGATGGGAGCAGAAGTCAAACAGTGTGCAATGGTGACTTTTATCTTCCTTTTGGTGTATCTGATAGAGGCTGGCTGAAAACATTTCCATAGCAATTCTGCTGCTTGAATTTTAAGTAGTACAGTATCTCCACTTCTGAAACAGCATAAGCCCTTCCATGACAGGATGTGGGGTTTTGGGCAAGTCACTGCCATGTGTGCTTTTGAGGTAGAGAGGAAAGAGCCAAGCAAAGGCTCAAAAGTTTTTGCCTTGGTAGGTGGAAATTGGAAGTTGTTTCCTTTAAGAAACAACCCTTTGGCTATTTAACTGATAGCTTTTCACAGCATCAGTTTCCAGTTAGTCTTCTCAGCACCAGCTCTGCAGTAGCAGATCTTACTGAAGTAAGCGCAGTCGCTTCACTAACCACGTTTCCTGTGTTGTGCAACAGCAGGGTGCAATGCTTGAATCAGGTGCCTGTGTCCTCTGTTGCCATTGGCAGGTTCTTTTTGCTGAGAGCTAGTCACTCGGGACACATCTCCCTCTTAATCTGTACACAAGAAGAGTTACTGCTTATTTCATGTTGCTGCTTCTATGGTTAAGGACACCTCAGACAGGCAAGATCTTACCTGAGTGTTAACACAGTCCCAGTAACAAAGCTAAGCTTGGCTTTCTTGGATCTTTCACAGCTATTTTTGGCTTTTTAGTCAGGGCCCTAAAGTTAATTTAAATGTCTTCTCTGTGTGTTGTCTTCTTCCAGTGTTGCTGGAAGGGCCTGATTCAGTGTTCCAGGTGTGCAACTCCTTCATGTGGAGTGTTTCTGCTACCAAGTGCTGTGTAGCTACAGAACAAAGGTAGCAGCTTTTTCCATTTTGGCTGCTGCTTGCATTAGCAATTTCCTTTTAAACATTGACTTTCCTCTCCCTGCCAGTGCATAAGTTCATCTGCTTTTCACTAAGAGTTGGAGCGGGATTTAGTCTCTGTAGTGGCCAGCTTGGAGATCAGTCCAGTCCACCCTGCCAGGTGAGTTAACTGTCCAGCAGACAGAGACATAACTTTCCTGGTTATCCCTGTATCTTAGTGCACCTTGCAAATGATTCAGTTTAACCTTCCTGTCTACTGCAGTTTGTTGGGTCATTACTGATGACTTAGATGAATTCACAGCTGATCTGGTTTGGCAGCCTCTGCCAGGCTGGTCACATTGCACAGTGGTAGGTATAGGAGGCACAGGTGACTATGCCTCTGACCTTGGCCATCACAGTTACTTGACCAGTCTAAAATAATTTATATGTCACTCACCCTTCAAACTGGACTTGCTATAAGATGTCTTACTTCTTACCTGCTTATGTATCTTTCTAATTTGCTTATAGCAGTTCAGTTGCTGTATCATTCTCAATGAAAAGCTGGGGATCACACGAATTCATTTCTCCCTTCATTCCACAGCTCTAGCAAACTGCTCTCCCTGGATTTAGTGCCTGAACTGCAGCACCTTCACCTCCCATATAGCTGCCTAGAAGATAAATGATCATAGTAAAAAACAAAACAAAAAATAAACCAAAAAATGCCCTGTGCAAAATGTTTAAAAATAATTTATTAGGAAGTCCTCTACAAACTGGTTTCAGCATAAGGGATGTTTACTGGAGAGGCAGAAGAATCACAAACAGAGCAGTTCCCTCAAACTGTGCAGGCTCTTGCCTGCCTGTTGCTTCTGTCTGTGTCCAGGGCAGCACTGGGCTACATACCCACTTCTGCACTACAGGACTGAGCTCCTGCTTGAAGTAGAGAGGTTTTTATGAGGAATTTATTACATGGTGATCACGTGTCCATTCATAAAAAAACAGAAGGGACTGTGCAGGAGGGAGAGGAAGAGGAAATGAAATCACAAGGACATCAGCACTATGTTGGACCCACTAGGTGAGTTTTCCTTTAAGCCTAAAAGAATAACCTCTATGAAGTTTTATTTCCAGAGCTCTCCCAAAGGTTTGTTCTGAACCTCCTGCATGGTTTCCTCTGCAACAGACTTGATTTCTTTGTGCAAGTCTTCTATGCTCTTTGAAGCATCCATTGTCTGTTCCCAGGACAAAAAAAATACAGAAACGTTCCTCAATTAACATCACCAAATGAGAAGAACTCACCTTGCTATTATATTTACCCCCCCCGTTACTCAATATTGTTACTATTCATGAGCAGTGAAATGGGCTAACTATACTTCCTGTGTACTGTTCATGGAGTAGAACTGGGAAAAGCTGTTTTACTTAGGGATATATATTTAAGGATTAGATATGGGGCTGGGTGAAGGGAAACAGAAGAAACTGCTGCTGCATGTTGTTTGCTGACAGTCTTTGGGACATGTGACATAAAGGCAGGTAAACATTTTTCATCCTGTACCACAGATCCCCAGAAATGTCAGTGTATTGATCCTTCAGTGGTTCTTCAAAATAAACTCTACCCATGGTAGTAGGAACCTCTCAAAATCCATCATGGGATGTTCTAGTTTCAGATTTGTTGGCTTGTTTTTTTATGAATACTGTAAGCTGAGGTCAGTAAAGGTGGTAGAGCTGAACGATGCTGGTGTTCCTCAGGCTGATGTTTAAAGAATAGCAGCATCACACCAGTATGGTTGAGGGAGCAACCAAGGTAAAGAAAAGACAGAGAGGTGGGGATTTATGACAGTGACCTATGCAATGCTGGCCCACTCAGCATTGCTGAGGAAGAGCAGGCTGTGAGGATATGCAATAAACAGCCTTCATGTCTAATGGTAGCCTTTTCATTACAGCATGGCCAGCACCCCACCTTTGTGCTCACACCATAACCTCAAGCAGCTTGCTGATCTCCATTTCTGTCAATAATGGTCCTGAGCTGTTTCATGCCTTGGACTAAATGGTTCTTTGACAATGTTTGATGTCTGTTATTCTGCTGTTGAGGGACAAAGACAGGAAAGCTAACTGTATTTTCAGTGTGTACTGAAACTGGATTTCCATGCTCTTTTCAGGGACACTACCATCTATTCTGATATTTATCTGTTTGATAGTTGTGCACTGGGGGATACTTTAAATGGATGTGGTGCGTGAAGTGAAGCCTCCTTTCAAGCAATGGATTAAAAAAAAAAAAAAGTCACAGAAATAAGAGAAAAGTTGCCCACTACTGGAATCTCTGGAAAGATCAGTTTACAGACTATACACAGGTTCCATACTGACCCATATGATAGCATATTTATTTTTGCTGAATGGATTCTTTTGGGTTTTGTGCTATGGTGTATGTTTTCTGTCAGCTTATCTTTCCAGTTGTGTGATATGTAGAGAAGCTAATTTCCTAGCATAACATTTACTGGAATGAAAGTCCTAGTTTGCTGATTGTTGTACATTGAGCTCCTTCAGGTTCTAATAGTTCACACAAAAATGCTTTCATGTTAAGAGAATGATGTCTACCTCAGACTGTGATAAATTACTTTTATCTTACACGGTCTGCTCACTTGACAGATGTGTACATACCCAGCTTCTGGTGACTAGTATCCTATCCATAACCTGTGTCTTCCTATGTCTGTGTGAATGCTACAGAATAAGCAGAAGATACTGTCCATATCTCATGATTGAGCACTGACAGGAGATGGTGAAAAGGACACCCCCACTAGAAAACCTCAGCCTAGATAATCTACACACAAGATAAATGGGAAATGTTTCCTCTTTTGGGATAAGGCTGATGACTGTGCAGTCCTCTGCAAACAGCTCCAATAGATGAACAAGGAGAAGCATTGCAGCAGCCTGGAACAAAAGAGATCGTCTATTTGGAGAGACTTCTGGTGGCATTAAGATGGCCACTTTCCATCAGCATTTGCTATGTGAGAAGGAAGGGGATCATCAGTAGTATGTCTACAAGCTGCATGAGAGATACCAGAATCCTTGGCAGATGCTGCAGGACACCAAGGATAGGGGCAGGGAAGAGCATGAGTGTATCACACTGTTTTTTACCCAGGCTTATCAGTTGGTCTTAAAGAAAGAGCACAGTTTCCAGAAAGGTCTTTTGGGAAACAAATTAATGAAACAAAATTCTTCCTCCCACACCCCAACAGGGCCCTGTAGGGTGTCCTGGAACAGGGACGTGCCCTCTCTGCCACAGATCACAGTGCCCTTCGCTGAACCCCAACATGTCCCCCTGACCAGAAGTGAGAAGGAGCACAGGCATGTAACAGGCACAGTTCAGAAGCTCTCATGAGAGACCCCCTCTCTGGTCTGTGACAGGCCCATTAAGGTTATTTCCTCACCTTCCAGTTTAATGTCTTGTCCTTCATCAGATGATAGAAGGACTGTAGAACTTTCTCTTGGAAGGAGCTGTTCTCATAACGTTCATTTCCAAAGTTCCCTCGTTCTGCTGCTTTTTCTGGGCTTAACTGAAGAAACAGAATCAGATCTGGCTTTGGGAGTCCAACATCAGGCTGTTTGCACCAGTCCAGGCAGAAGTTCTGTCCCAAACAAAGACAAACAAATTTTAGGTGAAATACCAGAATGCAAAGAAGAAGGGTCACTGGAGAGTGAGGTGGAAAAGGAACAGCCAGAGAAGAAAAGAGATGAAGACTGAAACACTAAGCACAGGCTACAAACTGAAAAGGTGATATCCCTTTTTTTTTTTTTATCATCACGTGGGAATTCAAACCTAGTAATTTGGGGGAGGGGGAAAGTTTTGCTAGGTGCTCTGCTCATTTCAGTCAGACAGAGTTAAAGATTTTAACGTCTTTTCTGCAGAGCCCATCAGAGATAAATACCAAGTCATATTTTGAGTCTCCACACAGCTGTTCTCAGTCCAAAAGAAAGCTGCTCCCAAATAACATGTCGCTTTAGTGTGGATCTATCTGAGCCCATGGAGCCTCCTTTTCAAATAACCACCCTACCTGGGAATTTCAGCCCAGACACCAGAGACAAAGGTTTCCAACTTTTGGATCCTGTTGACACATTTGAAAACTTCCATCAGGGCACATGAATCCAGCGTTGGGGAAAAGACCACTGAAGCTTGTCCACTCACTGCTCATCCACATGGGCACCAGCGATACCATCAGGGTGATCTTAAATGTACCAAGAGCAACTGTGGGGCTCTGGAAATGAGGACGCAGTGCAAGGGGGCTCAGGATCTCCTTCATCCTTCCAAGAAGTGGGGAAAGGCTTAAGCAGGAATGAATGTAGGTCAGCTCTCAGCTGCATAGCTGGTGTTGCAGGTAGGGCTTCAGCTTCTATGAACAAAGGACATTCTTTGAGGATTGATGGCTACTGAGCCATTCCTGAGGAACAGGATGCATCTGATGAAGTGGGACAAGAGTGTCTATGCAAACAGGCTTGCTAAGCTTATGAAGAAAGCTTTAACATAGGTATGTCAGGGGAAGACTTACTATCTGTAGAGAACTGAAGGTGGGAGACAGAGAGGAAATGTCTGGGGGAATGACATGGATGATAATGGAGGCTCACCTGAAAGCAGCACAATGGGGGCAGAGTTGGGGTGGGGCCTGCTACAGACTGCCTGGTTAAAGAGAGGAAGTTGATGAACATTCTTTACACATCTGGAAGAAGGATCATAACTGCCAGTCCTGGTACTCATGGAGGATCTCAACCACCTGCCTATCTGCTGGGCACAAGCAATCCAAGTTTCTCAAGCATGCTTAAGAAAGTCTTGACATAGTGACTGAAAAGCCATCAAGGGGAGGTGCCCTGCTGGATTTTTTTACTCACAAGCAAGAAAGAACTGGTCAAAGATGTGAAGGTCAAGAGCAGTCTTGGCTGCAAGGAACGTGAAACTGGTTTAAGTATGGAAAGTAGTCATCAGGACAAAGAAAAGCACCAGCATAGACTTCCAAGAGAGGGGATTTCTATTTATTAGGGACCTCCTAGCAGGATGCCCCAGGAAACTCACATGGAAGGCAAAGGGGACCAGAAGAGCTGGTTGATCTTCCAGGACAGCCTTCTTGGAGGACGAGAATGAGCACAAGACCCAGGAGGATCTTCTAGCTGTGTAGAATGACCCAAAGGGAGGCTGACAGAACTGAGTTGTCTCAAAAGCAGAGACAGGCCAAAAGTCACAGGTGGGAACCTGAGAAATTCAAGCTAAACAAAGAAAATAGTTTTCACTGTGAAGGTGAGCAAACACTGAAAGAAGAGCCCAGAAAGGTTGTAGATCTACATTCCTGGAAATACTCAAACCTTGGCTGGATGTGGCGCAAAGCAGCCTGCTTCACATTAAGCCTACTGTTGAGCAGGTTGGGCTTCATGATTTCTACAGGTCGTTTCCAAAGTAAATGGTTGTTATTCTTTGCAAATTAATTGGCCAGCAACCAGAGCAAGCGTGGAGAATCACAAATATATTCTCATATAATCATTCTCCAGAGTCCAACAGGCTGGCTTCCCCACAGCCAGGAGACTGTCCAGATTTACAAAAAGTAACCCAGTGAGTTTCTCTGCCCTTTCTGGGGAAGGGGTAGACCTGGACAAACAGACCATGTCAATATCCAAGATGAAACTTTCATCCCTCAATTTCAATCCTCATTTCCTCAGAGGAGGAGCAGGCACACCAACATCTGTATCAGGCCTTGAACTGGAGCTGCTTCCCCACATACAGAGAAGGGTAGGGGCTGCTGTAGGCCTCACCTCTTTGGCACTTGTGAAGGCCACTCCAGAAAAGGCATATCTGTCAACCACAAGTGTGATCCCTTGACGTAGCTTCTCTTTCATCAATGGTCTGAAAACCATTTGGGAGAAAAAAAAAAAAAAAAAAAAGTTATGCTCCTTTATAGTGATACAAATGAAAGCAGTTGGTCTAAAAGATGGCTCCTAAGGCCCATGCTTCTTATTAATACATCATCATTAACAGTGATTGTTAGCAGGGCTGGGGTTACTTGCAATGCTAATTACAGATAAATAGCTATTTCTATTCTGTCCTCCAACAGGCATTAAGCAAATATCCTTTCAAGACACCCAAATTCATGGTGCCCCTGTGCCAGGCACTGCTCTAGGCAGCTCTGTGGTGTACAGGCAAGATCACAGGTGGACTACATTCAGACATGAACAGCTTAGTCCCCTTCCCCTTATAAGCAGAGCAGATTTGTGATATGCTCTGCCTCAGTTAGAGAAAAGTGTCCTTTATTCATGACATTTATTATAGCTCACTCAGCTGCCTTATGCTTTCCTAGTTTGCTTGGAACTGCCACTAAAGCAGAATGAGCAAAGGTTTTTTAAAATTAAAACATTTTGCAATGTAGATTTCCAGGTAAAAACAACAGCTGACACAGATTTCACTAGCTCCACACACAGACTCAGGGGCCAAAAGCAAGAACAGCCATCTATGGCTGAATGGCTTTTTCAGCTAGATAGGAAGCTTGGACAAGATCCCTTAACCACTCTTGTCACTCGCATAGACTTTCTTGCAAAAGAAGGTCTTTCTATTCAGGAAAGAAAGTAAATTCACAGTCTAGGCTGATACAGTCCCAGCCACCCAATTCTTGAATCCAGTACAGAACAGGGATGGGAAATATCTCACATAATTTCAAAAAACCCAAACTGTATGATTTGGTCTCAGTTTAAATCCAAAGCTGTAACAAGCGTTGAGACATTGCTTCCAGACATGTTTCCCTTGTTAAACAGCATCATACTCGCCTACCTACTGTACCCACTGCAAGCTAAAACCCCGTGCGGATTCAGCACCATGCGTTTTTCTTTTACAACTTAACAAACGTTATCTTTACACGTGTTCCCAGCGGTTAGCAGAGAAGAGCAGGTGAATAGTGTGGTCCTCCAGGTTCTTCTCCTTCACTAGGTAGGAGCTGATCAGCTGCCCAATCTCTGTTGTTCTCTCTGTAAGAAAAAGGAGAAAATGCTGGCCTAAGCCGCTCCCACCAAAGGAGTGCCCATCTGTCCTGGGGTGCACGGCAGTCTGGGAGTCTATCGGTCGGTCACATGTTGGTCTGACCAGGCTGATCTCCCAGTCGTGGGTGGAAGGAGATCAATCTGTCCAAGGATGGGGGCCTATCTGTCTGTCACGAGTGCGACAAAATCAGTCAGTTGAGGAGTAGGGGTGTATCTGTCCGTCACGTGCCGCGAGGAGGTCGGTCTGCACGAGGGTGATGGTCAGGGGCCGGGTGTGCCACGATTGCCCTCGGATGGCGTCCCCGCCCCTCTCCCCCCACCCCACTCCACCCCACCCTCGGGGGCCATACCGGGCGCCACAGGCCGGCCTAGCGGGACTCCCTATCCCTCGCTCCCTCCAGGCGCCCGCGGGCCCCATACCCGGGAAGCGGAGGAGGTCGGCGCGGTGGCCGTCGGCCCGCAGCGCCTCCACCAGCCGGCGGCCCTGCGTGCTCTTCCCGGCACGGTCCACACCCTCCAGCACGATCAGTGCCCCTCGCCGCCCCGCCATAACCACGAGCTCCGCCCACCTGCCCAGCGCCTCCGCCAATCCCGGCGAGCGGCCCGGCGCCGCTCTGGGCAGCGAAATGGCACAGAGACGCCAGCGACCTCCAGGAGGCGGAGAGGCGGGATGAGAAACCCCGCCCTCCGCCTGCCCTGCCCCTCATGAATATGCAGCAGGAGCGTCCCCGGCGACCAATGGGCGCCGGGCGGACTGAGAATATGGGATGAGGCCGGGGCCGCGGCCCTTGTCATGCGGGCCCGGCTGGCGGCGGGAAGCGGCGGTGAGGCGCGGGCCGCAAGATGGCGACCGCCATGTACCTGGAGCACTACCTGGACAGTAAGCGCGGGGCGCGGCTCGAGCGGGGAGAGGAGGGGGCGGCGGCGGAGCGGGGAACGCGACGGGGGCGGTGGCAGCGGGGGTGCCCGCGCGGCAATTAGAACTGCGCCATGGGCTGGGCGGCGGGGGGTGGTGCCGGCTGCGTCATCGGCCGCCGGTGCGGTGCGTCGTCTTGTGTCATCGCCGCGCGCCGGGGAGAGGGGGCGCGAGGTGGCGCCTGGCTGCGCGCGCGCCCTCGGCCTGTTATGCGGGGCCCGCGCCGTGCGCGGCGATGGTGGCGGCCGGGCGCCGGGGGGCCTCGGGGGTCCGCGCTCCCGGCAGGCGGCTCCGGCCCTCGCGGGGCGGACAGCGGAGCTGCTCTGCTTCTCTCAGGCTGTGCGCGAACAGCTCGCCCACAACTGGTGGGAGTGACGCGAGTACCGGGGCAGTGTCAGCCCCACGGAGGCCGCCGCGCTTGTACCTGAGCCGCCCTGCCGGGAGCGGGCGGCTCGCGGTACTTGGAACTTAACGCGCACTCGAAGGAGGCCTTCTGCTGCCGGCCTCTCAGAGCAGGGGCCCCTCTCCGCGTGTGAGCGGTTCGCGTCACCCCCTTGCTGCCCCTGCCCGCAGGCGGTGGGGCTCCCGGCTCCGCTGGGCTGGCGCGGCGTTACCTGTCAGAGGAGGGGTGGCTGCTCTGAGGAGAGCAGGCTATAGGATGTATCGAACTCTGCGTTCCAGGTATTGAAAACCTGCCTTGCGAGCTCCAGAGGAACTTCCAGCTGATGCGGGAGTTGGATCAAAGAACAGAAGGTGTGTTCTGGTATTTTGATAAGTGACGTTTGATAGGGAGCCTTGACCCGAAGGAGGGGAAGACCTTTGCGGCTTTAGGGGACGTGTGTCCTCTCTACCGCTTTTCTTTACCTGAGTGCTGTGCTGCGTTTGTTCTGTTTCCATGAGGGCTACAGCTCACAGGACTGGGGGTTTTTTGTTGGTTTGTTTTTTGGGTTTGTTTGGGGTGTTTTTCAGCACTTGGGTGTTAATTTGTAATTGTGTGATCTCTCTACCCGATGGCCCCCTGGATGACCTTACTTGCAAGTATTTCCCACATCTGCAGAGTTGTAGGTTGCTGTGTGTCTCGTGCACGTTAGTGGTTTTCTATTTGAACCATTAGAACAGTAACTGTACAGCAAATATAACATTCTGCGTGTGGGAAGAGAGGTGGATGTTTATGAACCTATGGGTTCAGTTTCTGATGTTAACTGTGGGCCCTTCCTCTGAATTAACTGTAAAATGCTTGAGAAATTGGAATCACACCGCAAGTGTTGAAGAGTGAATACCTTTATCTTAGTTTATTTTTTATATGTATATCAAAAAAAGATGAATTCATTAAGGAATACGGCGAGGTCCAAAACCTGTCAGGAGGGGTTGTTTTTTTTTTTAATTACATAAAGAGATAAAAGAAAAAAAATACTTGTTTTGGCAGGTAGCTTTCTCACACGTATGTACTTTGGTTTTCAGATAAGAAAGCAGAAATTGACACTCTTGCAGCAGAATACATTGAATCGGTGAAGAACATGTTACCTGAGGAGCGGGTGGAACACCTGAAGAAAATCCAGAGCGCCTACAGCAAATGTAAAGAATACAGCGATGATAAAGTCCAGCTTGCCATGCAGACGTACGAGATGGTGAGGTTCACAACCAGTCAGACTTTTGCAAAAAGGGCCATACTTTGGAATGGGACTGCTGGTGAACATGGAGGACGCTTCCACAGTGTCCATTTTCCCTGACATATTTATGGTTTTGCTTAACCATCTTGCTGAAACGAACCATTAGACATCAAGCTTATTTTTCTTACTGTTGCTATCCCAAAAATTCCTTCGCTTTTGTCACCAGGTTTTGTGTCTATTAGGCTTCTTTCCCTCTTGGAGATTGATTGATTGGTAGTACCCTTCTGCTGTGTAATAATACCAGCAGATTTACTCCACTCCCTCCTCCACTGCAGATTCCCCGACAGCTGATAATTTATTTAGGGCAGCTCTTAGTTGTAAACGTTTATGAAGTCAACTTCAGTACTCTGTTCTGGAGGAGTGGAAGGAAATCTGCTCAGTAACCTGGGTTCCCAAGTGAGAAAAGCAAGCAGACCCGTCAGCTGCACTATTCTGGTTGTGTATTTGACACCAAACTTTCCTTGATGGACCTGGTGGGAAAATCTCATTTCTTAAGATGGAGCTTTCCACTGTTTTCTTCTGCACCTACTTCTGTGTCTGTTCAGCTGTCCCTTGAATAATTCTTACTTCTGTGTATTTTATTCCCTGGACAAAACTTGAGGGAGGGGAATCCTTTGGACTGTACTTAGTGTGTTTTGTGCAGCTTCTAGAGGTGCTTTGGGTTCTGCTGCAGGCGCAGTATTTGTTGCCTTAAAATATTTCATAAAAGAAAATTATGTCACAGAAATTGTAAGTGTCCTAGATAATCCTCAAATTAGTGAACTAGTTATGTTTGTCAGCAACACAATTAGAGGGTGGTGGCTTAATATACTGTTGTTACATCTGTGTTCTGTAAGCCATGTTATTACAGCCAGGGAAGTATAAGGTAGGTACTTAACATGTATTGATTTGATATTGGAGATAGTCAGCAGAAGCCTGTATTTATTACTGGATTTCTTCAAATAGCTTGCTAGTGGAACACCAGGAAAAATAGACTGATCTGCTTGACACATTTCCCAGGCAATAGCTGAATAATGTATTTTGAAAATTGTGAGGAGAAAACAGTTATTTTTAATATCTCTCATCATCTTGTTTTGCTCTGCGAACAATTAGTCAGAGTTTATTTGACTGTCCTTTATGCCACCTCCCTCTTCCTTCCTTTCTCTTTGTGGGGGTACTGGGTCCTCTTGCTTTTGCCTGTTTTCTTTTTCTCTCTGCCTTTATTCCCTCTTTGCATGTACTGTTTCCTTTTTTTTCCAGTTTGGTACCCCTTTAATGCCTCTGAAGTAGTATACTTCTGTTCATGCTGATAATGGCCGTGTTATCAGACCTTCCTGTTTTCATTTGGGCATTTTATTTTTTTTTTTTTTAATTTTTTACTTCAGTTAGTGGTTTCCTCTTCTGTGCAGGTGGATAAGCATATCCGCCGGCTGGATGCAGACTTGGCGCGGTTTGAAGCAGATCTGAAAGATAAACTGGAAGGCAGTGACTTTGAAAACCCTGGATCTCGAAGCCTGAAAAGTGTGTAAATTTTATACATTTAACAGCCTTTTCCAGCACTGAGTGTATCTAAACAGAAAGGCTAAGATATAAAGTAGGCTGTTATTTCTGGAGGAAGTAAAGAAATACACAATAGTGTACTTCTCTGTTTGTTTCTAAGGCTCTACAAATATTTACAGTGTTCTAGTAGGCAATAAACAACTGAAGAAAAATGTAGTGCTGGGATCTAACTTAGTGCCTCTGCTGGCCAGATCCTGAGATGGCCCACAGTTTCTGGTTGTAAGGAGGCTATTGGCCAAGGGGGAATTAAGTGACAAAACTGAACTGATGTTCTTACAGCTTTTGAGTCTAACAGTCTTAGTTTCAGGCTTGATTTATTTCTAAGCTCTAAACAATTTTTGAGGAGATTTGCTTATTTTCCTCCTTGTACCAGAATTTGAATAGCAGGAAAAATTAGGAGTTAAAGGAAGGTACCAGTTTCTGTAATGTATACTGTAAATCTCATATGATTACAGTGAAATTTGAGCATGGTTAACCACAGATAAAAAAATAACACAGATAAAGCTTTATACCTTTGAACTATAAAATAAGGGGTAAGATCAGGGATGTGGAGATAAAAGTTATGTTAGTTATTGAGTAACCAATTAACTGGCAGAGTATATTGCAGCATGTGTAACCAACTCTGAAGCTGTTTCTGTCTTGTGCAGGGTTATCTTGTATGGGCTAACATCAGAATACACTGTCAAACTCTGAATGTGAGGTTTTGTGCTCAGGCATACTACTTGCCAATTTGGCATATTTGTGGCATAGAAGTGTAGTCAGAATTCAGCATTTATATTCAGTTACCTAGGAAATAAGAATTTCAGAACAGTAAATGCATCAGTAAATACACCTGGGGATGATTCTGATCTTCAAATACGTTGAAACAGTGGGGTGTTTTCCTTTATAGAGGGACGAAGTCAGAAAGACAAAAGAGGCTCTCGTGGTCGAGGCAGACGAACATCTGAAGAAGATACACCAAAGAAAAAGAAACTCAAAGGAGGGTAAGGCATACCCAGCCACAGGTCTGGTGACTTTGGCTTGACACTTCATCAGTTTTCTGCAGGGTCATGTTACCCTATTTATGACTCATGTCTGGATGGTGAGTGGCATTAGAGTGTTCTGGTATTACTCCATTTCATTAGTGTCCTGCTTGGGACAAGTCAGCTTTGTTAATTAACTCTTTGGCTGGTATGTGGAAACTCAGTATGCTTGGAATGCCTTCTGACTCAAAGGACAAGATCAGCATCTCTGTTACTGTTGTAAGCTGGGAGAAAATAGCTTTGATTTTTGTTGTGGCTGTTCTTAACGGTTGTGGTCTTGATTGTAAAAGTAAGCAGGATAAAAACAGAAGTTGTATTGATGTTATAGAAATCTCGGAGAATTTTAGGGGTTGTTTTCAAAGAATTGTGCCCTAGATAGTCCTGAATAAACTACTTTGGTTTGGTGAAGCAAGGAAGAAAGCATGTCACCTCTCCATGATATGATTCATATTAAAGGGTCTTGGTTAATTCTAATATTTTTAGTTGGCTAGATGGAGGGGCAGAAAATGAAAAATAGTTTCCACTGACTGTTACTGGCATGTCAACTTAATACATTCCTATCAGAACCTGTCAGGATTCACTTATACCTGAAAACAAGAAAAGAATGTGTATTAAAATAGACTGGGGGAAAACAGATTCTCCTGTCCCCAAGCAGAGGTGATCTGTATATTGGTTTTGTTACTCTAGTCTACAAATTATTCTCTTAATTCAAGATCAGGTCTTAAATCAGATCTTAAGTCAAGATCAGGTTTTGTGTTTTGATTGAACCTACCTTATTATTTTAATTATTGGATAATATGTAATAATATAATCTAAATCCTAAAGCAGGATCAGTGTGTTTTAGGGAAAACCATGTTAAAAACTTACTCTTCTGAGTGGGATTTAGATCTTGCAAACATCTTGTTGCTTGTGACTGAAAAGTGTTTTGTCCTCAATCTGTCCTTGTCCAAAGATCTGAGTTTGCTGATACCATCCTGTCAGTGCATCCCTCAGATGTCCTAGACATGCCAGTGGATCCCAATGAACCTACCTACTGCTTATGTCACCAGGTGTCCTATGGAGAAATGATTGGCTGTGACAACCCAGATGTAAGCACTCAAGATGATTTATTTTCATCTGTTTATCACAAAACCTGACAACCTGAGGCAGGGGGGCAGGGGGGTGCTTGCTCAATTAGATCATACGAAATGGAAGCAACATTCATGAAACACTAAACATCTCATCTGTGGGATTTTTCTTTCTCTTTTTCAGTGTCCAATTGAATGGTTCCACTTTGCTTGTGTGGACCTCACCACCAAACCAAAAGGAAAATGGTAAATATGACAACATGTAGCTTTTAGATTTTTATCAGGCTACAAACTGCCTCAAAACGAATCACAATAAGAATTAAAACCCTGTTGTGACCCTTCCTGACAGAGCTTTGTCGTGGTCATCAGAGGGTTTGCATCGTCTGTGGTTTGGGATTGTGTTTGTGTGAAGGTAAAAGGTACAAGGAAAACCTTCCTGAAGTCTACTTTCAGAGGCCTTAAATTCTTGTGGGACCAAAGCAAAGACTCAGACTTTTCATAGAACACAAGAGCTCTCGATCCCTAAGTGTAAGAAATCGAGCAGGAAAGGGAAGAGACCAGCATGGCTGAGTCAGGACCTGCTGGGCAAGCTAAAAAGTAAGAACGAGCTACACAGGCGGTGTAAACAGGGACAGGTATCCTGGGAAGAGTGCGGAGATGCTGTCCGATGGTGTAGGTGTGAGGTCAGGAAGGCCAGGGCATGGTTGGAGCTGAACTTGGCAATGGATGTAAAAAATAACAAGAAGGGCTTCTACAGGTACATCAATGAGAAAAGGAAGGTGAAAGAAAGCATACCCCTCCCCCCCCCCCCCCCCCCCCACCCCCACCCCCACACCACAACGCCCCCCCCAGGCACGACG